>LR749549.1:1132446-1172536 GCA_902729485.2 Mus minutoides
AAAAAAAAAAAAAAAAAAGAGTTCTCTATACTTTAAAATATGTAGAGCCACGGGAGAATATCGATAATTTAATACCTAGTGTTTGGTATTATTGTCTGTTTTTGACAAAATAACCACATTTCATGTGCTTACACATTGATTATCTGTTACTAGGTATTAGAGACCAATGGGGTAGGGGGACCAGTTGAGAGGCACACATTGTCTATAGTCCTAGCATTCAGGAGTCAGAGGCAGGAGGATCAACACCAGTACAAGGCCGCTCTGGCCTAGATAAGTTGCAGGTCCACCTGCATTTCATATTGAGACCCTATCTCATAAAAACAAGATAAAACAAAGTACAGTTGTTGGGAAAATATTTGGGATAATTTGCTATAATTTATCTGTTTCAGAAAGTTTTGTATAGCTTTCAAGGTTAATTAATAAAAGATTACACATTTCATTTATTTTTTATTTTTTTGGCCAGGGGTGGAGGCCTTTAGTCCTAGACCTTGGGAGGCAGAGGCTAGTTCAAGGTCAGCTTGGTCTATACAGCAAGTTCCAGGACATCCAGGGCTACCCAAAGAACAAAAACAAGACAATACAAAACTTTATTTATGAGTATGAGTATTTTTCTGCTTGTAAACTTGTGAATTCCGTGCAAGCCTGGTGGCCATAGAGGCCAGAAGAGGGCACTGGATCCCCCTGCAACTGGAGTTAGCACCGATTGCTGCCATGACACTGCTGGGAATTGAACCCAGGGCCTTTGGAAGAGCTGTCAGTGCTCTTCAACTGCTGACAACACATTTCTCCAGCCCTATGTTTCATTTCTATTATATAAAAACAGCTAAAGGAAAAAGGGAAAAAATGGAATTTTTTTAAATTTTAGTTATTGCCTGTACTATAACCACATGCTTTTTAATCTTTCCAAAATGAAAGAAAATTAGGCCGTATAGCACCACATGTCTATAATCTCACAGAACTGGGACGATTGATGCAGGATTGATTGCTAATTTGAACCTTCTTGGGCTCTGTAGCAAAACCTTGTCTTTAAAATCCAACTAGTTAAGCTGGATGTAATGGCTCATGCCTTAAATCTCAGCACTTGGATGGTACAGGCAGGTAGATCTCTGAGTGCAAAGCCATCCTAGTCTAGTGAGTTCCAGGACAGCCAGGGCTACCCAGAAAAACCTTGGGTTTTGTTTGTTTGCTTGTTTTTTGAGACAAGGTTTCACTGTGTAGCTCTGGCTATCCTGGCTATGTAGACCAGGCTGGACTCTAACTCAGAGATCTACCTCTGTCTCCTGAGCACTGAGATTAAATGTGACATTGCTGCCATCGCCACTAATTGAGGAACCTTACCAAACCAAACCAAACAACAATAAAGTCCTCACAAAACCAAGTAACAAAAAGAAAAGAAAAGAAAAACGAAAAAGAATTTAAAAGAGATTATGGCTATTTTTTTTCTTCAATGTAGATGAGACATAACAAGGATTGTTTTTTAATTTAACAGAATTAGATTCACTGATGTGACTGTGTGTCTGTGTGCTTGTGGGTGCTCTTAGAGGGCAGAAAAACGTGTTGAAATCTCCTGGAACTGGAATTACAAACCGTTGTGAGCCGTCACAAGGGTGCTGGGAATCAAACAGGTCCTCTGTCAGCTCCGCCAGCTCGGCCCATGCTCTCACTGCTGAGCTGTCTCCCTGGGCTATAATTGATCCTGTAATCGATTGTTTAATGCATTTATTGTTTATCTTCCACTGCTGAGGGTCCAGCCTGGGGCTCTCCGTACACTAGACAAGTGCCCTTTCACTGCAGTACTGCCCAGCTCTAATGCTTCATTTAGAAAGACTTGTTGTCTTTGCAGTTTCCACTGATGGCTCCTTTAAAAGGCCAGATGTCACCAGTGTCAGAAAGGTCATGCTTTGCCTAAGTAATGGTTGTGCAGCGTGTTTGGTAGATGTTGTGTTTCTGTGACGACCATGGCACTCCACACGCTTCCATCACAGCCCTTGCTCTTCCTGCATCTGCAGGTCCTTGCAACAGCCATCCTTCCTCGTGCCGTATATGCTCTGCAGGAATCTCCCGTATGGCTTCATTCAAGAGCTGGTGAGGACCACTCACCAGGATGAAGAGGTGTTCAAGCAGGTATGCTCCAGCTTTTAGCTAAGTGCCTTTCTGCTGTCTAGATACACCACGTCATGGGGTAGGGGAGAGACTCATTAAGCTCCACTTCTCCCATGAAGTTAGTGGGGGCTGCAGGCTGGAGATATAGATACCTTCTTGAGTGATAAAGCCACTGGTAAGGTGGGAAAGGAAGGGAGAGGCGATCAGGGCCTGAAGTTAAGAGGAAGAAGAGGATGAATGGAGTGGGAAGGAGACGCCAGCATGTAATGGGGTGAGGGTGCGTTTATGTGTGTGTGTCAAAAGGCCATCATGAAACCCATCATAAGTAATATGTGCTAAAAAGGAAATATATAAGAAGGTCCTAGATCTCACTGTGGGTATTGTCAGCTGGCAGCATACCTTCACCTTGTTTTCTATCTAGTATACTCATAACTCTTGGTTTAAAGACCTTTGAATTCTTACATGTTTGTAAAAGCACAGTCCAGGCCTTTGATCCCAGCACTCTCCAGTCAGAGGCAAGTAAGTCTCTATGGATTTGAAACCAGCCTGGTCTATATGGTTAAGTTCCAGGCTAGACCTCATCTCATGGAGGGGTGGAGAGGAAAAAAGAACAATTCAGGATTCAAGAAGAAGAATTCTCTGTAAAGCTGTTGTACTCTGAAGTTGGTTGACCTCGGTCGTTAGCGGTGTCTTGTGGACATACAGGATCAAGAAGGCAGCACCTGAGCTCCTCTTTAGGCAAATTCATAAACTCCCATGGGAAAAAGTCATTGTCACAGGAGAGTTAAGTGAGGCAGCCTTTGCGTGTGATGACCCTTAATTAGAAGAATTTTCTTTTTTCATATAAGTCAGCAATGAAGAACCCAGAGTAATTTTAAAATCTGGCCAAAAAAACCGGGCATGGTGACGCATGCCTTTAATCCCAGCACTCGGGAGGCAGAGGCAGGCGGATTTCTGAGTTCGAGGCCAGCCTGGTCTACAAAGTGAGTTCCAGGACAGCCAGGGCTATAAAGAGAAACCCTGTCTCGAAACCCCCCCCCCCCAAATATGCCCCAAAGTCAACTGAAGGGACATTTTGTGCTTATTTTTATTGATAAACTTATGTCAAGGCCATAATAAAGTGACCTTAGGTGGCTTTGTAAAGGACATGGCATGAACTCAGTTGCAGCAAACAGCACAGATAGGTCTCTGAAAGTCACAGAAAGCTGGTGCTCTCTTGGGCTGGCTGGCGGGAATGCTTTTGTCTTTCCTGTGTTTGAGGTTTCTTTGGAAAGAATGGGGAAGAAGAAAAGGGACCTGTGACTCCAGACCGCATCTTACCTTTTACCTAACAGGTGCACCAACTATGACATGGCTAAATCCTTGACTGGAATTTCTACTTCCTTTAATGTTTGAGTGATGTTTCCAAATGAACAAACAGAAATAAATAGCAACTTAATGTTAGGGCTGGCGATTAGTCATTGAAGCTTCTATTTCCCCTGGGAGGCTCGTCCTTGGAAATAAAAGAGTGACTTTTAGTATGCAGGTCACAACAGTATGGTGCCTAGGCAAGCAAGCTGTCTCTACATGGAAGTGCTTGCTTTGTAAGCCTGGCGACTTGAGTTTTGTTCCTGAACCTGCAAGGGAAGGCATCTAATGGTTGTCCTCCAATCTCACATTCATATGCACACATACCTACTTATACCACATATTATATGAACACAGTAAGATTAAATTTTAAAAATAGAATCCTTGATAAGAACTTATTCCTATTCATATTTTGCCTGTTTATTATCAATTAAGCTCTTACTTACACATGAGGATAACTCTACTAAAAAAAGTAAATTTTAAATATTGTTTGGATGGACAGTTAATGGCGTTTATCTGTGTGACTGTAGAGCTTTTGTTTTGCCTTCTGATTGCAGTTTTGTGTCTCTTGCCCTGTGCTGAGTGTTTTCAGATTGCTTAAGAAAGCACAAATAACATCCACCCTGATTACTTGAGTTATAGAGACCAGAATGATCTCTTCCAGCGCTGTTCTGTTACCTGGCTGTGCTCTGCACAGACGTGCGCTATCTTTCTATCCCATGTCTTCTCCTGTGCTGAAACTTTCCTGGGTTGGGATAAGCTTTGTGGCCTGAGGGATTGGTGCAGGTTTCTAGTGGGTTTACACTACACGCCCTTTACAGCTGTGGTTCACTTGCCAGCTGCTGTGTACATTTTCTCCGTGATGGTGTGAGTCTTGGATGCTAGCCCACTCCTAATTGTGTGGCTCAGTGAGAAGGTACTGAGAAGTTTGAAGGTGAGCTGTGCTGAGCAGCAGGGCTTGGCCACTGTCACCAAATCAGTGCCAGCCTTGTGCTTCTGACTACCCTTCAATTTCCTGGTCAGGTGACTGTGTTAACAAGACATTCTTACTAAAAATAAAATTTTTAGTTTGAACATTCATCAGCTGTCTTCTTGTTCTCAATCAGTTAAATGCAACAGAGGGAAACAATTTCTTAAGTGTTGGTGGATTCAAGGAGAAAGTGGAACACACAGTGTGATTTCCGTGCAGATCATGGGTGTGTGTTAATTAACAACACTGTGGGGGCAGGGCAGGTGGGAGTGCTGAGGTGCAGCAGGGACCCCCACGCCCTCATCCGCCCTGTCTGCACCTTGCAGGCCGTGCGCCCTGCCAGAGTGCTGCTGGTGTTCAGCACTTGTCCTTCCCTGCACAGCTGAGCTCTGGTGCTGCTTGGACAGTCGTCCTGGTGGACCAGCTACACCAAAGAGTTGTAGAGTTGTTTATATGGATGGGGAAAACCAGTTTGTCTCAGGGGGCAGGGGAGAGTACGAGTATGTGGACTACAGACTGGGGTCGTCGGAAGAGCCTGCATGCTAACTTTTCTCACACCTAACATTGTGGTTCTCTTTCTTACAGATCTTTATCCCCATTTTACAAGGCCTGGCGCTTGCTGCCAAAGAATGCTCCTTGGATAGCGACTACTTTAAGTACCCGCTCATGGTAAAAGCTAACTCTTTCCTTTTTAATTGATAGATAAATATCCCCTCATGGATATTTATATATCAAATATATATAAAAAAAAGCATATTCCTTTTTTTTTTTAAAAATCAGATCTGTGTTTAATCTTGTTTTTCCTTTTCTTTCGTTTTCTTTTTTCTTTCTTTCTTTTTCTTTTTCTTTTCTTTTCTTTTCTTTTCTTTTCTTTTCTTTTCTTTTTTTGAAACACAGTCTCACGTCTGCCTTAGCTCCTGGCCCTGCGCCCTGCTCTCACATGCTGAGATTACCAGTGTAGATCACTCTCACTTTCAGATGTAAAACCTGAGACCCTGCTGTAGGCCAGACACTTGTGTGACTGTGTCCTGAGCCACCCTAGGGTATTGGCAGCTTTCCATACTCTTCCACTGCCAGTCCTAGACAGCAGTGAGTGAGGCACTGTGGGAACGTGCCTTGCCATTCTGGGGAGCCGGCACAAAGGATGACTGTCTGAGGCATCTTGATGGTTTTCAGAACAACAAGCAAACCATACTTGGGATTTAAACATGAAGCATAATGAGATAGCTTGCTCTTGAGTTACCAGATGCTTGATGTTCAAGCCTGAATTGGAACCCACGTCAAGATGAAAGAGAGATCCCACAACATACTCTACTCTCCCTATCCCCGTACACACATACAGTAATAATAAATGGAGATGCAACATAGGATTGGGGCTGGCAAGATAACTTAGCAGTCAAGAGTGTTTGATGCTCTTCTACAAGACTGGAGTTTGGTTTGCGGGACAGCCTGGAACTCAAGCTCCAGAGGATTTCCCCTCTACTGGCCTTCACAGATGCCACTGAGCACTCAGGAGGCATATACCCAGCACACACAAATAAAAATAAAGTAAATCTTTAAAAAAATCCCCAACAGATCATTTTAATATCTTCCTGTGTAGTGCAGGCTGGCCGTGTTGTCGTGAACCTCCATCATTCTCCAAGTGCTAAGATTGCTATTGTGTGCTGCCATGCTCCACTAGGCCAGAGAGATGACCCAGCAGCTTAAAATACTTGCCACACAACCCTGTGACCTGAGTTTGCTTTCTGGAAATCAACATTAAAAGACAGGTGTGCTGCCTACTTTCTGTAATCACAGTATAGCTAGGGTAATAGGCTGGTCCAGGAAATTGGCTGCAAGCTTGTGGCTAGCTTGCTTGTAGCAGCAAAGCACAGTAGTAAAAAAAGGATATTCTGCCCCAAACTGGGTGCAAGGCGCTAACCAACTGCTGAGCAGCTTTATTTTGACATCTAGATAGGGGCTTTGGCATGCACATACACATATAAACACACTAAGTAAATATTTTTTTTAAATTTACTAGCCTGTTAATACAGGTTAAGGGGGTGATTTAGTAGCTAAAGTGCTTGCCTGGCAAGCAGGAAGACTAAACCCACATAAATCTCTGGTGTGTCTGTAGCCTGCCTGCCATTGAGGCCACACATCTCATCCGTGGTCTTTGTTTCCAAGTAGATGTGCCTGGTGCCCCGTGGTGCTCAGAACAACCATAGACTATAATAAGAGTCTTTAGCCAGATTCTCACCGAGGACTCAACTGTTATAAAACACTGCTGTCCATACAAGAGGCATCGTGGTCCATGACTTTCATCCCATCACTTGACAGGCAGAGGCGGGTGCACCTGATCACTGTGAGTTCGAGGCCATCATAGGCTACATAGTTCCAGAACAGCCAGAGCTCTGTAGAGAGGCCCTATCTGGGGAAAACAAAACCAAAAAACCTCACCAAACAGCAACAAATGAGAGGGTCTTTTCTGTCTGACATTTGCTGCTTTGAAATTTTGAGAGATGAATGTCTTCTGGTATTTTTGTTACAGGATTATAATAGAAAAAATATAAAACCATGGAACTCACTCACTATATGACTTACATACAGGTACAACTTTGTATAGAATGAGGCCATAAAGAAATTGAAACTCAGCCAGGTGTGGTGGCGCACGCCTTTAATCCCAGCACTCGGGAGGCAGAGGCAGGCTGATTTCTGAGTTCCGAGGCCAGCCTGATCTACAAAGTGAGTTCCAGGACCGCCAGGGCTACACAGAGAAATCCTGTCTCAAAAAACTAAAAGAAAAAAAAAACAAAGAAATTGAAACTCTAAATTATGTTTGTTCCTTTACTCATTCTTTTCATTTAATTCCATTATGTGGATCACTTATAATATTGGGGATGTGCCCTGTACCCCAGGCGCTTGTGAAGCAAGCTCTCTTCCCTTAGGATATTTGTAATTCAGGGTAAAAGTCACACCATTGCAAACCATCTTCACAGTTAATCAGTGACAGACGGTCAGATAGGTAACAGAAGGGCTACTGTTAGAAAATCAAGACAAGCGAACAGTGGTGGCACACACTTTTAACCCCAGCACTCGGGAGGCAGCCTGGTCTATAGAACTAGTTCCAGGGACAGTGAGGGCTACACAGAGAAACCCTGTCTCAAAACAAACGGAAAAACAAGACTATCATAGAAGTAACAAGGAGAAGTTCATAATAATGTTGGCAATGAGGTGAAGCTGAACTGATTGTGGTAGTTCACTGTCACCCAGCGTTGGAGATCTGAGACAAGACAGTCATGGTTGAAGGCCAGCCTAGGCTACAGAGCTTAGGCTATAGAGTGTCTATTTAAAAAAAAGAAAAGAACAAAAGCCAGGTGTCTTGGTACACCTTGATCCCAACAGAGAGTCGGAGCAGGAGGATCAGGAGCTCAGGGTCTCTTTGATCCGCACAGTGTGATGGCCTCCTGGGCACACGCAGCCTCCTGCTGGGTGCACTATAGGTGAGCAGTTCAGGCTGAAGGAGGATGATCATTTCCAGGACTTCCTAGTGAGAAAAGCCAGATAAGTCTGCTACATAGTGAGTCTGTCTCCAAAAACAATCAAGAAAGTAGATAAATAAAAAATTTGAGCATGTTTCTGGGGCTGTTGCCAGGAACCGGAAGTGGAATCTGCTGCCGCGGCGGGGAAGCCTTTAGTCGGCGCTGATCGCCCTCGCTGTTCTGTAACACAAACTTGGAACTACTGCACTCTTCATCTGGTTTAATTTAGTGACTCAGTGAAGAGAATATAATGTAATGACGGGATCCACAGAATGCCCTTGGTGGAACACAGTCATCCTTAGTGGGGGAATGGGATTTAACTTTGGGCCTGCTGTTATGCTAGTACAGTAACGAGGGTACATCGGGAGGGCATGGAGGTGAGGAGGGTGGGGAGGAGGGAAATACAGCAAAGAGAGGAGGACTGTTGGAGGGAGCTAGCACAGAAATAACTGGGTTATTGTTGGATTGATAACTGGCAGACCTGCTCTGTCCTATGCTGTGATCTCCAGCGTGTTGTTTCTTATGCTGGTGCTACTGAGCAGGTGTCAGCCCCAGTATTTAAGAGGTTAAGGCAGGAGAACTGAGAGTTCTGGGCCAACCCGGGCAACATAGCAAAGCCTTATCTAGAAGAAAACACACACATGCACAAACACCTGACACCTCACACAGATGCAAGCACACCCCACCCCACCCCACCCCACGATAACAGCAGCAACAATAAAACATGATGACATGTGGCAGCCAGCTCGAGTTTTTCCCCAGTTGTGGATGGTTTGCTGCCTAGTATTTGGTGTTGAGATTGTTTCCGGCTTTCCCTGAGGTATTAATGTGATGTCCTACACTGGGCTGTGAGAACTTAAACTTGGAAGCAGTTCCCTCCATCCCTGACCTGCAAGCCTGTCCAAAGGCACAATGGCTGGAAGGTAGAGTCTGGGCTCATGAGTGAAGCCCTGGGTGTTGCTGCCTGGTATTAGCATACACAGTCTGTGCAGTTGATCTTATGTTGTGAATTAATAAAAACTCAATCTTAAAAGCTAAGTGCACGTGTTTGGAAAGCTGTTCACCAGGACACCACAGGGTGCTTTGTCCACGAGCGAGCTAGTGACTGAGGTATGAGTGCCTGCTTCCTGGGCGTTGTGTTCTGGGCGTTGTCTCTATCTATCTATCTATCTATCTATCTATCTATCTATCTATCATCTATTTATAAGTAGGAACTCTATTAAGGCTGATGGCCTCACAGAGAGCTTTGCCAAGCATTTGTAGTGGGAATGAAAGCTGTCCCTTGCTGTCACACATGGCATAATATGAGACAGAAGACATGGCAGTGATTATTTCCCTTCTTGTTTCTAGGCACTGGGTGAACTCTGTGAAACCAAGTTTGGGAAGACACACCCTGTGTGCAATTTGGTAAGTGCCTGCCGGGGAAGATACACCCTGTGTGCAATTTGGTAAGTGCCTGCCGGTGAGTCTGCACAGGACCTCTGTCAACAGGCAAAGGCCAGTTTCAAAGTAGTGTCAGCCAAAGACTTCTCTTGAAAGACTTTTGTATGTGGGCGGGGCTACCCTCTTCTGTTACGCTGCTATTATATAGTGTATTCTACAACGAGGTCTGGTTTTTCTAGAGAAGCAGGTGCTGTGGGACATTGAACAGCCTTTGAGTAGCATCAGAATAGGTCTCTGACCCATTGCAGAGTTACTGGTCTGAGGAGAGTCCTCTGCTCTAGTACTGCTATAGCAGTGTGACCTTGTTGCAGACACAGATGCCTGCTCACACTCCTGTCAGTGTCCTTACTCAGATGCAGTGGGCTACCCAGACAGCACATGATTGTAGGGGAGGGAGGGGCTTAGTGGGAGAGACAGTGACGGGATAGGACAGTGCAATAGACCACATCAGACACACACACACACACACACACACACACACACACAATTGTGAAAGAATAAATAAAAGTTTAAACGTATATCTTATTAAATATGGAAGTTGGAGAGTACCCTCTATCTGAGGTCAGAACTATTACAAGGAACCCGACCTGTTCATCCCTTGTGTTTCTGGGTGCTGGGTGGCTCTGTGTAGCCGATTGCTGGGCTCTGAGCTCCTCCTGTGTCAGCTGCCTCGGCAGCTTACTTGGGCCCTCTGTCCTGTGTCTAGGTCGCCTCTTTACCCCTGTGGTTGCCGAAATCCTTAAGCCCTGGTTCTGGGCGGGAGCTGCAGAGACTCTCCTACTTAGGGGCCTTCTTTAGCTTCTCAGTCTTCGCAGAGGACGATGTAAGTACACACCGGGCAGCTGCTCAGCTCATTCCTATGCTCACTGTGCTCTTTCTGATTGCCTGCGTCCCCTTTTCTTCCAGGCAAAGGTGGTTGAGAAATACTTCTCAGGGCCCGCCATTACCCTGGAGAACACACGCGTGGTCAGCCAGTCACTACAGCATTACCTGGAGCTGGGACGGGTAGGTGTTCAGAGGAGAGAGGGCCTCCCTAGGGAAGAAGGTCCTGTCCCATATATCCAGTGCTTCCTGATCATTCGTGTCATACAAATCAGACAGCTTACAAATAAAGCGCTCCGTATCGACCCCAACCCGGTACCTTTAGCACTTGTTGCTGCTGCTGTTTGCCGTCACTGGGCAGAGAAAAAATGCAAGCCTAGTACCTCAGGCGTGCTCATCAAGGTGTCTCCCAGTGACTGAAACCTAGCTTTGCCACTTCTCTGGGAACGTCATACCCAAGTGAGGAAATTTTGTGTGCTCTAGGAGGTAGGCCGTCCAACATGATTCTTTTAAACGTGATTTCCCAGTTAATTAAACAGTGGTTCTTCCCTTTGTGAAAAAGTGCAGCGAAGTGGTGAAGGAGCAGATTTTGTAGAGGGACAGAGCAGACCTGAGCTGGGGCTGGCACTCCTGGTGGCCAGGCTCTCTCCAGCTTTTACTATGTCTTCTGTGTGCCTTGCTAATCAAGACCACACTGGTCATGCGAGGGAAGAGGCAAAGGCTGGTTATTAACGCTGACTACTCAACATCCTTCCTGTTGCCATGCTCTCGTGCTCTCTCTCTCTCTCTCTCTCTCTCTCTCTCTCTCTCTCTCTCTCACACACACACACACACACACACCTTTTCTTGACTATACTTGGGTTTCCTACAAGGAGAGAGATGGGAGTGGGAGGCTCTTCTTAAAGTAAAAAAGAATTTATTTTTTCATTTTGAAAATAATTTAGCAAGAGCTTTTCAAGATTCTACATAGTATTTTGTTAAACGGCGAAACTCGTGAAGCGGCTCTCAGCTACATGGCGGCCCTTGTCAATGCCAACATGAAGAAAGCCCAGATGCAGGTAGGAGTCCCCATGGGCTTTCAGTTACTCATGCAACCTGTCTTTCCGCTGCAGATGTGACTTTGTACCTCCCAGGCTGCGTTCTGGGGGTTGGGAAGGCAGCATGGAACAAGACAGGCAAGCGTCCTGCTTCTGTGCAGCCCGAGGTCTCAGGCAGGGAGTGCACGTGCAAGCATAGCATCCAGGCAGTAGTAGTCACTGATGGAAGTGTGAAGGATTCGGGCGTACTTGTACAGTGCTGGAAGGGCAGCACAGGGGTGGCCGTTGATCAGGCAGCAGAGCAGCCTTGTATTAAAGCTTCGACTGAAGAACAGCTCCTTACAAGGCTGAGAAAAGAGCCCTCTTGGTGATCGTGTGTTAGGTTAGAAATGAGTCAGCTTTATTGCAAGCCCAGCACACACAGTTCCTTTGACTCGGGGGACATGGGCAGGTGACAAAAGAAACATGCTGAGTCTGGCCAGGGTTTACCAATGAGGACTATAGTAGAATCCACAGAAGGGAGCATGTGTCAGCCACGAAATGACAGGACGTGGGTTTGGAAGCAGACCTGAAGAAGTACCAAGAGATCTTGAGGACTCCAGTGTTCATGGTAACAGTGGGAAAATTAAAATTGTAGACTGTTTATAGCTATAAGATCTTGGAAGCAAAAGAATATAAGTATGGAGAATTGCAAAATCCCAGTGTCTTTTGACACTCATTAGTATTCTGGTATGTCATCTGTTGACATTGTCACATGGTAGTGTCACCCATAACTCAACAGCCAAAAACTACATAGTCAAAAGAGGTCATGTGCAAAAATACCATCATGTTCTGTGTAAGTCTATAGTTTTACATTGGGCGACATTTACAGCTGGCTTTTGCCACATGTAGTCTGTAAGTTGGCCATATCTGATAGTTATTTCTCTGCCTTGGTTGCTTCATTTGTTAAGTGGGTTTATGAGTGACAGCTAATTTGTGATCCTTTTACATGTAAACCATTAGAATAGTTCTGAGTGTGTAGTGATCACTGAACCTCTGTTATTCAGACAGGACTGTGCTCACTGTTTAAGATGGGAAAGCTATTATGTGGGCAAAGGACAGCTCATTGTTCTTGAGAAATAAAGAAAAAGGAAGCTACAGTTACTGGATTTTTACTGACAGTGATTCTTTGGTCTTCACTTCTTCTCTAAGGTGTGAATTATGTTGTATAGACTGTGGGTTACTACAGAGGTCAGTGAGTGTGTGATGGTGGATAGGTAGAACCTTGCTGGGCTGTCCTGACTGGCAGAACCAGTCCTGACACTGGCTTTAGGGCCTGGTTACATTTGAATGTGCTTTCATATAAAGTTGTGTCGATTTGTGAAATGTGTGCCTAACAATTGTTTCAATTGCTTCGCGGCTTTTGTCACAGGCAGATGATCGGTTGGTGTCTACAGACGGGTTTATGCTGAATCTCCTTTGGGTCCTGCAGCAGCTAAGTACAAAAATCAAGTTAGAAACAGTTGACCCCACTTACATATTCCACCCAAGATGTCGGATCACTCTCCCGAATGATGAGACACGGATAAATGCAACGATGGAGGATATGAATGAGTGGCTGACAGAACTCTGTGAGTAGCGTGGTCCTGGCTAGGTGTCCTTTCATCCTCATGGCTCTGAGAGAGAGAGAGATACATACTTAAAATTAGCAGAGTAAAAATTCATCCTCGGGGCTAGTGAGATGGCTCAGTGGGTAAGAGCACCCGACTGCTCTTCCAAAGGTGATGAGTTCAAATCCCAGCATCCACATGGTGGCTCACAACCATCTGTAACGAGATCTGGCGCCCTCTTCTGGAGTGTCTGAAGACAGCTACAGTGTACTTACATATAATAAATAAAATAAATCTTTAAAAAAAAAATTCATCCTCGAATTACTCAACACAGATTCATAGAATAGATGGGTGTGAAAGTGAAGAAAAATAATAACAGCAACATTTTTAAAAGATTTATTTATTTCACATATATGAGTGCCCGATCTGCATGTACAACTTTGTGCCAGAAGATCCCATTACAGATGGTTGTGAGCTCCCATGTGGATGCTGAGAATTGAACTCAGGACCTCTAGAAGAGCAGCCAGTGCCCTTAACCGCTGAGCCATCTCTTTAGCCCAATAACAGCAACTTTATATTGTATAGATCTTGTGTTACATTTTGACAGTTGAAACTATGACTATTTTAAGGTGTGATAACAATAATCTTGCTTATGTGTGGAATAGAATGAATTCCTGCTTACCTGAGAATGGAAATGCAATGATCCAATGTATACCTTCTAGAAAAGTCATTATTTAGTGCTCAGCCTTTCATAGTGATAGCCCCAGCACTTAGGAAACTGAGATAAAAGAATTGTGAGTTCAAGGTCAGCGAGAGCTACCCTGCCTTCCAAGACCAAGAAAAGAAAGAAGTAGATGCTTTTTAACGATTTATTTCCTCCCTGTAATGTAGGATTTGGCAGTACTTGAATTATAGTTGCAGAGGTGAAGGAGGCCTGCGGAATACAGTTATCAGAGTAGCAGTGGCCCAGGGCTCAGTAGCTTATAAGCTGAGGACTCCTTCCCTGGGTTGCCTAGGCTAGCTTCAAGTTCTTAGACTTCTGCCTGTCTCCTAAGCAGCAAGACCTTGCTTGCCCTTGCGGCAGTGAAGCTGGTTAAGGGTGCAGTCATGCAGGAGGAACAGCCTGATGCTCTTTAGCACGGCAGGAATGCCATGGGCAGCTCAGGTGTATTTCATTGGCGCTCATGGGATAATTTGAATGTTCTAACACAAAAAATGATAAAGTGGTCCGACCACCACAGTTGTACACAAGTATGAAGTATGAACTTTGAGTCCAGTTATTGTGCTAATTAAAAACCACTGTATAGGGCTGGTGAGATGGCTCGGCGGGTAAGAGCACCCAACTGCTCTTCCAAAGGTGATAAGTTCAAATCCCAGCATCCACATGGTGGCTCACAACCATCCGTAACGGCGCCCTCTTCTGGAGTGTCTGAAGACAGCTACAGTGTACTTACATATAATAAATAAAATAAATCTTTTAAGAAAAAAAAAAAAAACACTATATAATGGTACCCTCTCTATGATTCCAGTTTCTGCCTCTGCTTGCAACATTGATGGCTTCGTAAATAGTTCTTCCTAGAAGATCAAAAACACAAACATGGAGGAAAATGGCCATAATTTATTAATCTGCCCTAATTATTTCAGATTGAAGTAATATGTTCAGCTTGGGAAATGAAGATGGTTTTATAGAGTATATCAGAAAGATACATTATAAAAGATTGATCTATGCCAGCATTTAATCAGATAAGACGATATAGGACATTAACTAAAACATGAGAAATTTATTTCTCTTACAACATCGCATAAGTTAGTAATTAAAAAAAAATATTATTGGAGGCTGGGCTTAGTAGTATATGCTTTAATTCCAGCACTGAGAGGCAGAGGCAGGCAGATCTCTCTGAGTTCCAGGACAGCCAGAGGTTCATAGAGAAGATCCTGTCTCAAAACGACACAAAATAAAATTTCCTGGGCTGGGGCAATGGCTTTCTGGGTCAGTAAAGCACCATGAGGCGAGCATGAGTTCCTGGGCTCACCTCCCTGAGACCCTCAAAGGCTGCATACATATGGCTGTACATACCCGTCACACTAATACTGGGAGAAAGGAGGCAGGATGACCTTGTATTATCCCTGGTCTAGCCTCAAGCTCATGATGTCTATGCTCAATGATATACTCTGTCTCAAAAATGGTGTATAAAGGCACAAGCTCCAGCCTCACGTATGCAAAGCCATGTTTACACAAACATGCACACGCACGCACACCGTGTCCTCACACAGGTGTTGTCAAACACACACACATGCACACCATACATACATACCATGTCCTCACAGACAGAAATATTCTTAACCTATTTTCCTTCAGAATTGAACTTTTTCCTTAAGGGTCGTAACTGATTTCACTGAAGGATTCATGTTTGTTTGTTTGTTTGTTTTTCTTTGTAGATGGTGATCAGCCTCCATTTTCTGAGCCAAAATTCCCTACGGAATGTTTCTTTCTCACCCTGCATGCTCACCACCTCTCTATTCTCCCTAGTTGTCGTCGCTACATTCGCCGACTCCGAGCCATCCGCGAGCTCAATAGGTATGTGCCATGCTCGCTCTCCTAGCTTGCTGTTACTGCTGCCTATAGGCACAAGGAGTTGGCTGCGTTCAGAATGTCTGAGAGTAGGCTGTGTGCATTACAGGGTGCTGTCTGCTCTACTACTGCCATGCCTCTCCTTTGTCCAGTGTTCTTCAGGTGATAAGGTGATCCAGGCCTTGAGCTCTGAGCCCTTGCGGCTCCTCTCTGTATGTGATTATTAGAGTCTGTTTCCACTAATGTGAGAATGATCAGGAACCACTGTAAAGACTGTCTGCCTTTTAAGTGTACCCATCTTGCTCTGGACTTTCTTTTTTTTTCTTTTTTCGAGACAGGGTTTCTATATGTAGTCCTTGCTGTCTTGGAACTCACTCTGTAGACCAGGCTGGCCTCTGCCTCCCAAGTGCTGGGATTAAAGGTGTGCACTACCACGCCTGGCATGCTCTGGACTTTCAAACCCTGTTTTCCTGTGATAATCAAGAGAAACAAGTCATTGGACTTTGGCCTGTTGTTTGTCTGAGGAGCCCAAAGGCTGGCTTGTAGCCTCATCTGTCAACCAACGAATCATTAGCACCATTGCTGTTTCTAACCCAAGCATCTCTGAGTGGTCAGGTTCTCCAAGGAAACTAGCATCTCAGCACATGGAAACAGACGTTTGCTGGACAGGCACTTCAAAGCCACTTCCATTTGGTTGAGTGTGGCTGTCAGAAAAACTGTCATATTGAATATCTCTAATATACATTGGTCAGATCATGTACGCCAACATGGACTCCATAGATTTTTTTGTTTGCTTGTTTGTTTTCAGGCCAGCTCTCTGAGTAGCTTTGGCCATCCTGGAGCTCTGTAGACCAGGCTGACCTAAAACTCACGGAGATCTGCCTACCTCTGCCTCCTGAGTGCTGACATCAAGGGCATGTACCACTGATTGGCAACTCTGTAGATTGTTTTAAGGTTTAGTCTCCACATATGATGGTGTCGCAGTCCGTTCCTTTTATACTTTCATCATTTAGTTTATTGGCTATAAATATTTGAAGCAATTTGTTAGATTCTTTTTTTTTTATTATTTTAAGGATTTATCTAATTGTATTAGATATGTGTTTTTCCTTCATGTATGTCCATGCACCATGGAGATCAC
This sequence comes from Mus minutoides, assembly GCA_902729485.2. Taxonomy (NCBI): domain Eukaryota; kingdom Metazoa; phylum Chordata; class Mammalia; order Rodentia; family Muridae; genus Mus; species Mus minutoides. The sequence goes on from LR749549.1 coordinate 1,148,989, forward strand.
AAGGAGACATCGGGCCTGGAACTTGAATTACAGATGAATGTGGCTCCATATATATATATATATATATATATATATATATATATATATATATATATATATATATATATATATATATACACAGACATACATACATACTGGGGGATCTACAAAAGTGCTTTACAAGATCGACAGTGTTCTTAACCCTTGAGCCAGCTTTCCAGCCCCAGCCTGCTGTGGCTTCTAATACAGTGTTAAACAGAAGTGTGAGACCACTTAAAGCCATGAATGCTTTAAAACCGTATTATTTACCCTGTGTCTTCTTGTTTTGTTTTGTTTTGTTTTTCGAGACAGGGTTTCTCTGTGTAGCCCTGGCTGTCCTGGAACTCACTCTGTAGACCAGGCTGGCCTTGAACTCAGAAATCCGCCTGCCTCTGCCTCCCGAGTGCTGAGATTAAAGGCGTGCGCCACCACGCCCGGCTACCCTGTGTCTTCTTATGAATATATACTTATAAGATTTAATAAATTACACTGGGGGATTAACAACTAATAACAAAATAGACAAGTATAATATAACAAAAACCAGAGATCCACCTGTTTGGATTGGGGGCATGCACCTCAATGCCTGGCCTATATCCTTTAGTTTTTAAAATACCTAAGTATGAGGCTGGGCACTCGTGGCACTTAATATTAATACTGGCTCTTGGGAGACGGGGGCAGGCGGATCTCTGAGTTCAAGGCCAGCCTGTTCTACAAAGTGAGTTTCAGGACAGCCAGGGCTATACAGAGAAACTCTGCCTTGCAAAACAAACAAACATGCATACATACAAGCATACAAACATGCAAAGTACTTACGTGTGAGACAGTTGTGTGCGATAGTCTTGAGATAAGATGGACCTAGGTGTCTTTTTTTTTATTTGATTGTTAAGATGTTTATTTTGTTTATTTCAGAACCGTGGAAGATTTGAAAAATAATGAAAGCCAGTGGAAAGATTCTCCACTGGCCACCAGACACCGCGAAATGCTGAAGCGCTGTAAAACTCAGCTCAAGGTTTGTACAGTTGATTGACATAATTATGGCCCAGCTTCATAATAGCAATCCCCTCGCCAGAGTGAGCACCTTGAGCCAGCACTCCTATGTCCGTGTTATTTCTTTGTTGTTCTTTTCTCTCAAGGTAACACAGGACTTGTTGCCTTGAGAGATATTTCTGTATCTCATTATTTAAACCTCAGCAGTGAACATACATGTGTATGGGGGGTAGCGCACGCCTTTAATCTCAGCATTTGGGAGGCAGAGGCAGGTGGATTTTTCTGAGTTCGAGGACAGCTTGGTCAACAGAGTAAGTTCCAGGACATCCACGGCTATACTGAGAAACCCTGTCTGGGGAGGGGGGGAGGGCAAAAAAACCCAAAAAACGTGTATATACAATTGAGTCATTAGTAAGTGTTCTCAACTACAGTGTGATCTCCCACCCTCCATCCCTGCCACACTCATGCTCCAGGACACGCATCCATAGGTTGCCACAGCAGGTGACACAGCACATTGTGGCTATAGAAAGATCCCCTTCACCTGTCCCCTTGTTCTTTATGTCTAATAAAAACGATCTGAACCTAACTAGAGACAAAAATATCCCTGCTGGTAAAACTCAGCTAAAAATTTTGCTCAGGGAAACAGGAACACATGTATACATTTTCTGTGTTTATGTTCAGAATATAAAGCTGTGTTAGCTGCTCATGGGTTCTTTAGTGGGATTATAGAGAAAAGTATCTCTCAGATTTCCATGACAAGCTAAATTTTCAGGTTTTTGTTTGCTAATAGTGCAGAGTGCTTTTGAGATACAAAATGGAGCTAGGTGTGGTGGCTCATACCTTTAACCCCAACACTAACCCAGGCCAAGATGGGAGCATGGCTATGGTTTTTAAGGCCACCCTGAGCTGCAGAGTGAGACCCTGTCTTACCCGGCAACAGGATGCAGAGTGTCCGGAGCTCTTGGTTCAGATCTGTAGCCTCCTTTATATCCCATCCTTGTGACTAAGGGGTCTGTAACAAGCTCAGCATCCACTTACCACCATGTGGCATCTGTGTGTGTCTCCCCTGGCAGGCCCTCTGAGGTGTTGCGACCTAGCAGACAAATGCTTTGCTTGAGAGCCCAGAACTGTTAGTGCTAAAACTCAGGTACAGCTTGTCTGCCTTTCCCACTAATTGTCCAGGTTCCTGAGTGATGGTGTCAGTGACTGACCTCCAGCACTGACTGATGGCCTCTCTGCTCAGAGCTTTGCATGGCCTATCTTCCTAGACCCTGACACAACCGCCAGTGTCCCGAGGCTAGGCAGAGCTACAGAACCTAGACTTCTCATCTCCTGGCCCCTCACTGCCTACTCATGCTCAGGGGCCATCCTCTTCCACAGAAACTGGTACGGTGCAAGGCCTGTGCTGACGCTGGCTTACTTGACGAGAGCTTCCTACGCAGATGTCTGAATTTTTATGGCCTTCTCATTCAGCTGATGCTGCGCGTACTGGACCCTGCATATCCTGAGTAAGTGAGCTTTTCGCTCTGCCTCATCTTCACAGTGGCAACTGGGCTACTGTTCTTCAGTCATAACTAAAGCCAGATCCTTACCTTGAGAATTTTTATAATTATGCATAAATACATATGAAGCTAGATTAATATTTCTCCATGTGTTTTTTAGTGGCTGTCAGTTTTAAAACTTTGCTATAACATTGGATGGCTAGAAAAGGAAGTTTATAAATTGGAAGCAGAGTGCTAGAGGTGGCAGGGTCCTGAGCCTCCTAAGCACCAAATCTTGGAGAGCCGAGGACACCGACGGTCACTGCTTTACGTTCATTGTGAACCCCCTAGGTCACAGGTATTGATGAGGTTGACCTGTGTTCCTAAAAGACTGGGAAAGTTTATATAAAGTATATGCTGGCTTTATCCACTCAGTATGAGTTGCTTGAAATGACCAAATACGACCTTTGGGTTTCTTTCCCATCTTAACTACTGCCTTAAGTCTGGCAAGAAAAGATGAGGCAAACACTTACCAAAGCACGTCCAGGTCTCCCTCATCCTTTCTGCACCCTGAAGGTCACAGTTGTTTGCCCATGTACTTTTACACAGATGTGTTACACGGTAAGGGCTGCTCTTTCCAAATGGGGTATTTGGAAGTACAACACCCCTGGTAATCAGTGTACCATGATATCATTTGTAAGTTGTGCGTTTTTTTCTTTTCTACAGCGTAACACTGCCTTTGAATTCAGAAGTCCCCAAGGTATTTGCAGCATTGCCTGAGTTTTATGTAGAAGATGTTGCTGAATTTTTATTTTTTATTGTACAGTAAGTACTTCCTGTACTGTATGCTCTTCTGCTTATTTACTGTGCGTGATGTCCTGAGCTGTGTTATGGTTCACACAGCTGCGTTTCAGTCGGAGGTTGTGTCACTCTGTTTACCTGAATGCTGCTCAGAACTTGGAGGAAAAAACCCCATTCAGCAGCAGCTGATTCCAATACCATCTCCAGGACAGAGGCAGTGGCATGTTCTCTGTGAAACTTGAGTAGTGTTTGCTCAAGTAAATGCCCCAGTAAATGTCCAAAACCAAAAATACCCACAGCTGTGTTTGAACCAAAAACTGTCTCCATTTGTAAAACTTTACAAGTTGCATGAAGAACTGGTTTCATCTTGTCTGGTCCATGGGGGGATATAGGTATTTCGTTTGGATTTTTGTTTCCTAAAATCCTCATTTCAGGGGCTACAGCCTTCACTGGCCCCTCAGTGAGACCCCTCAGGTCAGCTGCCCAGTGGGTAAAAGGCCCTGGACCCAGTAACACTAAAAACAAAAATCAAAGCAGAGCCTTCACTTTCCACTTTGAAACTGTGAGAGGTAATTTCCCATCACTGTAACTTTATGGGAACGGTACCGGTTGGCAGAGGAAAGTGTGTGAAATCTGGTTTCAAACGCAAAAGCAGGATAGGCCAGAAACAACATCCAAAGTTATACAAAGCAAATTTGTGATATGTCCTAAAAGCTGCCCCCGGCCGAGCATGGTGGTGACACCTGTAATCCCAGCACCTGGAAGCTTACACAGCAGCTTTGTGAGTTCCAGGCCAGCCTGCTCTACATAGTGAGCCGCTGCCTCAGTCAGCAGAAAAACAGACAAGCTCTCTCCATGCAGGCCCAGTCAGTAGTGGTAGTGGTAATGTGGAGTTTTGAATAGCAAGAATTTTTTTTTCCTTAGCTTTTTATTGATTCTTTCTGTGTTTCACATTGTGCACCCCAGTCCCACTCATTTCTCCCTCCCCTCATATCCTCCCTCCACCCTTGCAATCTCTCCTCCAAAGAAAATAGAAAGCAGAAATTAAAAAAAACATAAAAACATTTCATCATGGAAGCTGCTCTGTGTCACAGTGTGTCACACACACAGTGTGACTTCTGTCCTTACATCATTCCTTGCAAGTCTAGATTGCAGTGAGTCACTGGCCTGGTTCGAGGCCCCTGGCTTCCTCTACACCATCAGTACTGGATCCTCACCAGGCCTCCTCTCAGATATCCTGTTGTTGCCCCGAGTCATGGAGGTCCTACAGCTGTGGATCTGCAGGACCAGCCCTGTCTTAGATGAGGTAGCTGTTTGGGTGGGCCAACTCCAGCATGGGTGTGGATGGTAAGTGAGTTGTTGGGTAGCCTGCTGGCCTCAGCTCTCCCGCATCCATGAGATGCCGCCAGAGCCAGCTCTGCTGGGCTAGGAAGTTGAGGTCGTGGGGGCCGTCTCCCGAGTGCTACAGGACCACACCTCTTCACAGCAGGCAGGTCAGAGCCAGCTTACCTACTGGGTTGCCACCAGGGCCTACTCTCCCCAGGGCTGCAGGAATGGCAAGAGATTTACAGGTGATTAAAGGTTCAATTGCTGAGTAAACCCAGTGTGAGAATTTAAATAATCACATTTTAAAGTTTATTCTAAGCACAGTAATATTAAGACACTCACTTAAACATTTTAATTTCTTTTGGGGGGTTTTCGAGACAGGGTTTCTCTGTGTGCCCTGGCAATCCTGGAACTCACTTTGTAGACCAGGCTGGCCTGGAACTCAGAAATCCACCTACCTCTGCCTCCCGAGTGCTGGGATTAAAGGCGTGTGCCACCACGCCTGGCTTAACATTTTAATTTCTTAAAATTCAAACTTTTTTTTTTAATTGGGGCAGGTGGCTAGAGAGATGGAGATTAATTCCAGCAATCACGAGGTGGCTCACAACCATGTATCCTAGGATTTGATGCCCTCTTCTGGCATTCAGGCGTACATACAGAGAGAACACTCATTTACAAAGATTGGGTGATGTTTGAGATTGGGTTTCTCTGTGTAGCCTTGGCTGTCCTGGAACTCATCACTCTGTAGATCAGGCTGACCTCAAACTCAAGAGATTCACCTGCCTCTACCTCCTGAGTTGTGGGATTAGTGTGTGCCACCACTGCCTGGCTAAAAATATTTTAATTACATGTATTTATTTGTGTGTTCATGGGGTCCTTGAATGCTACAGAGGTCCTGCTAACAATTAGGTCCTAGAGTTGGAATTCAGGTTGTCCATTGTGAAGCTGGGCATGGTCATGCTTTCCCATAATACCAGTATCTGGGAAGTAGAGGCAAAGGATAACACGTTCAAAGCCAGCATATAGTGAATTTGAGGCCAGTTGATATTTGAAAGATCCTGTCTTTTAAAATAAATAAACAAAACCCCCAACTTTGGGACAGTGAAGATCTTTTTGTGAAGTTTCAGACATGGCCTTTGCTTACTTTCTAAAACACATTGCAGCCAACATTCAAGTTTGCTTTAAATCTGTGTGGCTCCAGTGTGCACATTGTCTTGAACCATGCAGAGGCACTTCAGCACCCCTCCTCTGCTGTGCACTCCAGTACCCCCTCTGCTGTGCACTCCAGTACCCCCTCTCCTGTGTACTCCAGTACCCCCTCTCTCCTGTGTACTCCACTACTCCCCTCTGCTGTGTTCTTCAGTACCCCCTCTCCTGTGTATTCCAGTACCCCCTCTGCTGTGTACTCCAGTACCCCCTCTGCTGTGTACTCCAGTACCTCCTCTGCTGTGTACTCTAGTACCCCCTCTCCTGTGTACTCCAGTACCCCCTCTGCTGTGTACTCCAGTACCTCCTCTGCTGTGTACTCTAGTACCCCCTCTCCTGTGTACTCCAGTACCCCCCTCTGCTGTGCACTCCAGTACTCCCTCTGCTGTGCACTCCAGTACCCCCCTCTGCTATGCCCTGTCTCCTTCCCGGCCTAGCTAGCTCTCCAAGGTCCCGGTGGCTCACCATGTGTTTTCGCCTCTTTGCAGATACTCTCCTCAGGTGCTTTATGAGCCCTGCACTCAGGACATTGTCATGTTCCTCGTTGTGATGCTGTGCAACCAGAACTACATCCGAAACCCTTACCTAGTGGCCAAGCTGGTGGAGGTCATGTTTATGACCAACCCCTCTGTCCAGCCAAGAACTCAGAAGTTTTTTGAGATGATTGAGAACCATCCTCTCTCTACCAAATTGCTGGTACCTTCCCTCATGAAGTTCTATACAGGTAGGTTTCAGAGTGTGCCTTGTGGTATGTGTGTGTACTTGACACAAGGTTGTTTCAGAGCGGACTTAAATCTGAATCTGTGACCTAGATTCACAAATAGATAAATAAATAATCCTGCCATCAAAGCTTCAACATCTGCTTATGTAAATCACTTCCTAGCCCCAGCTCAGAGCACAGGCTGTCGCATGCCTTCTCTCCCGGCCTCTGAGAGCTCGCACTGGCCGCTGTGCTTGCGGGCTTCCAATGATTTACACTGTTTGTTGTTGTTAGTCCAAGCTGATGTTTTCATCTGAGTTGTTAACCTGGTTCATTTGCTGTTGAATTTACAGTATCTGATATATAACACCATCCTGTGGCTGCCTTTTCAAAGAGAAGGAACAGTAGAGCATCTGCTATAAGCGTTCTAGGTCATCCTTGACTGCTGCAGCAAGTCTGAGGATAGCTTAAGCTTCTGAAAAGAAGAAAAAGGCAACAACAGGAAGTGGCTGGGCTTCACCCGAGCCAATGAGCTGAGCATTCTGGGGTCCTCTAGGAGTCTTCCCACATTCATCCGAGTATCACATTCACTGAGCTCCTGACATTTGCTAGGTACTGTTGGCTGTACTCAGTTACACTGGGAAATGACAGGGCCTGAAGAGTGTGCTGCGAGGAGAGGCTCCTCTTCTGGTCAGACTGTAGTCCACATTTTGACTATTTAACAAAATTTGACTTTTAAACTCTCCGGTTAATCTCTCCGCTAACAAAGGCACAGTACTGGGCTAATAATGGAAGTTCCTGGTTTGTGGGTTCCTGCGGATCTGCCCTGCCTTCTCATCCTGTATAGAATCTGGTACTTTCTGGCCATACAGTCAAGTGTCTGGCATTTAGTAGACCTTGCTGAACTCTACAGAGAATGCAGCCTGGTGCTGTTGACTGGGGTGGCCTGTTTGAGGATTACCAGTGTTCCCACTGCCTGTTTGGACTCAAGGGTAGCCATTTCTCCCACCTTGTAAGGGGCTCTCAGAATCTGCCTACCTACTTTCCCCTTTGTCACTGTTACTTTGTTACATCCAGTCAGTTTCTTCCTCCACCTTAGACTCTCTTATGTCTAAAGTAAGCACTTGCTGTCTTGAGTATTTTGATAATTCTTTCTTTGGAGACAGTCCAGTGCACTGGCACACCTTTTGGGGAGGAAGGTCATGGTTTCCTAGCCATGTTCAGGATGAGCTCAGCATATTTAGGTACAAATGCTACCTTGTGTGTATTCAGAGCAGGAGCAGTATGGTTTAGTATACATTGCAGGTTGGAGGCCAGCCTGATCTATATAAAGAGTTCCGGGCCAGTCAGGAATACTTAGACCCTATGTCAAAAACAACAACCCAGAAATTTATTGAAAAAATCTAAGTAATAACCACATTCTACAGGAGGTATATATTAATATTAAAAAATAATAGGTTTTTGTTAAATCTAATTAGTATTCAGTTGGTGGTCTGAACCTGTTACTGTAACTTCAGAGAGCGAGAGAGAGAGAGAGAGAGAGAGAGAGAGAGAGCGAGCGCACAAGCGTGAGCATGCACACACTGGCGTTGGTGGTCTGAACAGCGCACAAGCGTGAGCATGCACACACTGGCATGCCCGAGGAGCATGTGGTGGATACCATCCGCCCTTTCTCTCTGTCATGGAGCACAGTAGCCTCTGGCCTGAGCCCCTCCATGGTCATGGGTAGATGACACCTTTCCTAATAATAGTTGCCACTTGTGGTCACTTGATCTGAGTAGCTGTGGAAAAGATGAGTACTATAAATACCTCCATTTTCTAAGTTAGGAAACTGGAGCTTAGAAAGGTCAGGACGCTTGCGGAAGGTTAAAGCCAGTGAGCGGCAGGTGCCCAGCAGCTGGACTCGAGCAAGTGTGCCCGGCCGGCCACTCCGCTGGTCTCCACGGGCCTGCCCAGCACCCCACCAAAATCTGTCCCTCAATAGGCTGCCCAAGATAGGACTTAAGAGTTGTATATCCCAAGGTCAACTGCAGCAACTATCATCTCTCAGGACATGGCGCATGGGAGGTACTTATGCACAATCTTGTTTCAAAAATAAAATTAGACTTCAAAATAAGAGGGTTTTAAATGAGTCCTAGCAGTCTTCCTTAAGGAAGAATTCCTTAGGAATTCCTGAGGCTCGGAAGGCTGGGCTACATCAGGACTTATTTGCAGGCTCCTTCCTCATAGCTGTCTGTCTGTACAAAGGCAGGAGGAAGGGCAGACTCCACCTCTAATTTAGCAATATTTGTGTTGGGCCTACTGTGAGAGGACCCCAAGATCCCTCATGGAGACAGACAGTGTAGAAGAGTTGGGGGCAGTAGATGTGAGAGAAAATGGGCTACTTCACGGAAGGTGGTCTAGGCAGAGCTCTGTGGGATGGATGCAGACATGAGTGTCAGTCGATCTCAGCTGAGGAGTGACAGAAAAGGCAGTGAGGTGGACCTGGAAGGTGGCAGCAGGAAGCCTTGTTCAAGCTGGGTGTGGTGGCGCACATCTTTAGTCCCCGTGGTCAGCAGGCTGAGTCAGGAGGATCTATCTCTCTAAGATCAAGGGCCGCCTGGTCTACATGCTATGTTCCAGGACAGGTTAAGGCTTATGAGATTAGCAAGAGTCAGGTCCATTTAAGGACTGGGGAATTGAAACCTGAGCAATATGATTTTGAGGGACATTTAGGAGCAAATAAAGCAGAAATGTGGGGAGAGAGGTACTGGTGGGCACTGGGCTAACTAGTGGCTTAGCGTGGGATGTGTCCAGGATGCAGCCCAGAGCAGGCGGCCTTAGGTGACAGTATAGCTAGCTGTGCTGGCCTTTGCAAGCTTTGTTGAAATCACTGCTAACACCTTCATTCACACTTTTATATAGTAAAGTGACACTTAGTTCATCCAAAGAAGAGTTGGCTAAACAAGTGCACATAAATACCATCAGGCCTTAGCAAGTGTACATAAATACCGTCAGGCCTTAGCAAGTATACATAAATACTGTCAGGCCTTAGCATGCTAGGAGCTTTTTCTTTTATTATTAAACAACAGTCTTGGTTTATCTGGACCCCCAAGATCTCTCAAACACTGAACCACCAAACAGACAGCATACACCAGCTGATATGAGGCCCCTAACACACATACAGTAGAGGATTTCCAGGTCTGTGTTCATTCAGAGATGAAGCATCTAACTAACTAACTCAAGAGACTGGAGGCCCCTGGGAGTTTAGAGGTGGGGTTGGGTGGGATGGGGAGGATGTGTGAGAGCAGTCAGAGGGTGGATGGGGAGGGGCGAGCAATGGAATATGGAGTATAAAAAATGAATTACAAATTAAATTAAAAAGAAAAATTGAATGGCACTTTGTCCTGTGCCTTCCATCTGAGATACTGGTAGTACTTTCCCAGCTCCATGGTCCTACCGTGTCACTGCATCTGGAAGGTCTGAGAGGATGTGTGTCTGAGTCCCTTTGTCTTTCCTCCTTAGATGTCGAGCATACTGGAGCCACCAGCGAGTTCTATGACAAGTTCACAATTCGCTATCACATTAGCACTATTTTTAAAAGCCTTTGGCAAAATATAGCTCACCATGGCACCTTCATGGAGGAATTCAAGTGAGTATTGGGCACAGCTTGCTCTCTGCAGAGCACAGGTTGCAGGGGAGGCTGCTGAAAGCCCGCCCAGCAGCTCCCTGTGGCTGCTTTCTGTTTCTGCCTCTCTCTCAAGTAACCACAAGACACTACTCAGCGTGGACACCTACGTGATTGACTGCTTACTTTAGAGTTGTTAACACTGAGAGTGACTTACATGGCAGAATGTTCTGGAAAAATGTTTATGTGAAGTGATTTTTGTGTTTTCTCTGAAAAATGCAGTTATCTGACTGACTCAGAAACGTTAAGAACACGTCCGAGGTTTAGAAGCACCTAGGTTAAGGTGGCCACTTAATTCATTGGCTGTGCTTATGTGCCAAGCCAAGTTAGTAACTCTCCATGGGCAAGCTTGACACTGCAGGGCCTGGGTAAGCCTGGTCAGTAGCCATTCCTCTAAATTATTTGCAAGTCCTTAAGAAAGATGAGTGTGAACATTGAACCCTTGCTTTATCCATCAAAGGAAGTTTAGCCCCATTGCATACCAGATCTTTCATCAGTCTAGCTGTCCTGTGTTAATTCAGTTACTAGTTAGTGTTGCCCGCATCATGAGCTGCATCTGTCCACACTGCTTTTTGAAAATGGAAGTCCTGGTGTCGCACATTCCTGAGTCTGAGGCCTTCTGTTCGAGTTCAGATTTCCCCTCTCTTCCCAGTATGGGCTTTTTACCCATACGTACACCTGCTGGGGACACTGGGCCTTCTCTTTTTGCCAATTCTCTGTCAGTTTCAGAAGTTCACAGTTCCCCAGTAAGTGCCTTCCTTACAGCTCTCAGCAGGGTACCCTTAGAAGACTTGAAGCTTTGGATCTATAACATGAGTTCCTATCTTCCTTTATTGATATTATAGGACTAATTTTTCTTCAGGTATCTTCTTTGTGAAAGGGACAACTTTATCAGGAATCTCTATCTCCTGTGTTTGGGTAATTCTCAGGCTGGTCCTTTTCCAGCCTGGAAGAGTGTTTCCTCTACTTGGAAACACACAGCTCTGTGCAGTGAATTTCAGCATTTGCTACTTTTTCAGTGTAACTATGTAAATAGTTGCCAAGTATAAACTGCCAAGGAAATCAGCTCTGGAACTTCTGGACTGTGTATCAGCTGGCTCCTGCAAACCACACAGTGCTGGTCCAGCTGCCACTCCAGTGAGCTTGTCACAGTGAATCGGAAGAGCAGTGAGGCTGAGCTCGATGGCGCCTGTCTGTCATCCCAGTGCTGTGGTGCTCAGACAGGAGAGTAGTTCGGATATCAGCCTAGGGTTGGAGGAAGACGTTTCTCATAACATTACACCACCAAGGCAGTAACAAAATCTGAGGGAGTCGATTGGCAGTCCTTAAAGTCCAGCTATATCATCTGCGACAGGATTTGCGGTGTCATGGGGAGTCTGGTTGGGACCTGGGGATGCTCGCTCATATTCTCTCTCGGTGCGCAGCCAGGTGGTCACCACACAGTCTTGTTGCCCTTTCAGTTCTGGAAAGCAGTTTGTTCGCTATATCAATATGCTGATAAATGACACGACCTTTTTACTGGACGAGAGTCTGGAGTCTCTGAAGCGGATCCATGAAGTGCAAGAAGAGATGAAGAACAAAGAACAATGGGACCAGCTGCCTCGGGTGAGGACCGCCTCTGCGCCTGCGCCGGCTCTGGATGGGGGGGGGGGGGCGGAGAGAGACTGGGTCTGACTTTCTGCTGGGGCCTTTCCTACCTGTAGGTGTCCTTAAAGTAACATTAAAGGTTTGAGATAGGAAGAGATGGTGCTTCTTTGGGGGGGGGGGGCAGATTGTTTGTTTGTTTGGGGGGGGTGTTTTGTTTTTTTTGTTTTGTTTTTTGGGGGTTTTTTTTGGTTTTTCAAGATAGGGTTTCTCTGTATAGCCCTGGCTGTCCTGGAACTCACTTTGTAGACCTGGCTGACCTCGAACTCAGAAATCCGCCTGCCTCTGCCTCCCAAGTGCTGGGATTAAAGGTGTGCGCCACCACAGCCCAGCTGGCCGGCGAGACAGTGCTTCTTAAAGGTTTTTATCTGAAGCTAAGACGTGGCTCGGTGGTAGAGTGCTTCCATAGCAGGCTTATGGTCTCCAGTATGCCCCAACCCCGGGAAGAAAAGTTCACTCTCTGCTTGAGTTTCAGGCAGAATGTTCCTTATTTTACTAAGACTGGCTATCAGGCCTCCCCTCAAAGCCAGATTCTCATTGTCAAAACAAGTCTTATCTGTTGAGAGCACTTCACTGTTCTTCCAGAAGACCCAGCTTCAGTTCCCAGCACCAACATCAGCAGCTGTTTAAAGGAATGTTTCATTATATATGTTATGCCTTATGACTTGTGTGGTAGCCAGGAAATAACTCTCAGGCTTTTGTCTGCTGGGCAAAAATTGGCTTTGCTCACAAGGCCTCTGTAGATGTCTGACAATCACCTAGAACCCTAGTGGAGCTTTTTCTCTTCTGTTGATCTTGGTTTTTACTAGAAAAAGTTGCCAGGTTCCGTAAGAAATGCATGCTGTACGAGCAACAGGGCACTGCCCTCTCCTGACTCAATGGAAGCCATTCAAATGGTTCCTGGTAACCTGGTACATCCTGACAACTCCCGGGAATGTCATAGTGGGCTTTGGTTAGCTCAAAATCAAAGCAACTTTCCACAGGGTCCTGCCCCCATAGGGAGACCCCGGTGGGAAGGGGGTGAGCTCACTGTGAGGCAGTGTTGAAGTCCTGTTGTTGAGTTAAAAACATCTTCACTATAGCACACTGAACATTTAAGGGAACTTTTTCTTAAGGCAGAGTCTCACCCCTATGTGACACTGGTTCCCCAGAATTCACAGAACTCCACTTGCCTCTGCTTTCTGATTGCTGGGGTTAAAGGTGTATGGACCATAGCTTGGTTTAGAGGGGGCGGGTCTCATCACAGGTATTCCTGCAGCTGTGATAAGAATTTCAAAACCCTTGCCTCTGCTGCTGTTGAGATAATGGAGATTTTTCACTGGGTCCTGTGTTTCTCCAACTGTCTCTCGTCCTGGACCCTGGGTTCATTTCTAAAAGGTCTTCAACCATCCTTAATATGTTATACCTCCCTCCTATTCCTTAATATGTTATACCTCGGGCTGGCGAGATGGCTCAGTGGTTAAGAGTGCCGACTGCGCCGGGCGTTGTGCGCACGCCTTTAATTCCAGCACTTGGGAGGCAGAGGCAGGCGGATTTCTGAGTTCGAGGCCAGCCTGGTCTACAGAGTGAGTTCCAGGACAGCCAGGGCTACACAGAGAAACCCTGTCTCGAAAAACCAAAAAAAAAAAAAAAAAAAAAAGAGTGCCGACTGCGTTCCCAGAGTTCAAATCCCAGCAACCACATGGTGGCTCACAACCATCCGTAATGAGATCTGATGCCCTCTTCTGGAGTGTCTGAAGACAGCTACAGTGTACTTACATATAATAAATAAATCTTTAAAAAAATATATGTTATACCTCCCTCCTATTCCAAAATGGCCAGTGTCCCACACAGCCCCACCTCACCCTGCCCCTGCCTCACCTGTTCTCCCTCTTGTGTTATGTAGACCAGCTAATCTAGAAGTTGATCTCTGGGCCTGAAGCCCATTCTCTCTGTCACGATCAGGGCATTTACTTGAGACAAATACTATTGATTCTTCCCTTAATGGATTTTTTTTTAAAGCACAAGTTGTCTCTAAGGTCTGTTCACAGACAGCTTTTCCTTGACCCTTGACCTTGAGGTTCCTGGCTGCCTTTCACTTCCTCATCCATCCCAGCCTCTGAGCAATGGTAGCTCCAGAGCTCAGTCCTCTGCTTCTAAGCATGCCCCGCCCCTGCCCTTGGGTAATTTCTCAGTGGGGCACTAACTGGATACTGAAGCTTATCTCTGTGTTCATTTAACACCAGCAATGTGTGTCTTCCTGTGTGTCAGTCTGTCCTATCTCCATCATCCTCACCCCCACCCCCAACCCTGCTCTTCACACAGCCAAACACTCCTGCACAGTCCCTGATGCCTCTGCTTGAAGTCACTGCCAGGTGATCTCATCTTTTCCAGGGCTTTAAATATCTGTATTTTAAAGACTGTAAAATATGGCTGTCTGCTTAGAGCGCTCCTGCCTGCAGGCCTGAGCAGTGTGGCCTGCGGGCCTGAGCAGTGTGGCCTGCTTTGCTTTAGCTGTCCCCTAATTGCCTCAGTCCTGACTTGTCCTCATTGTCCTTTAGGTCTCCTCTCTGAGTCACAATGACCTTAATCAATGGCAGCTTCATTCTACCCCTTTTCTGGTTGCTCATGATTAGTCTATGCCTCATTCCCCATCTAGACTGTCTTTTATTTCCATGGGCTGGAGCTTTAGTTCAGTGGTGGGGTGCATGCATGAAGCTCTGGGTTCAATCCCCAGTACCTTATCAACTGGATGTGGTTGTGTACCCCTAGAATGGCAGTACTTAGGATATGGGGCAGGAAGGTCAGGAGGAGTGCGTGTAGCCTCCTCCTTCTCCTTCCAGGTCACCATTCTGCATTACCCTCGTTATTGCTGGAGCGTGCTCTTGGCCTCCTAGCCTCCACCCTCACCAGTGCACATAGCCAAGGGATGCCTTCTCACACAAAGCCCTTAGCTCCTGACCCCCTGACCCCCTCAGTAGACTCCCCTTCAGCTACTCCCCCTCCATCTAATCCCACTCCCAACTACTTCACCTTCAACTACTCCCCCCTCCAGCTACTCCCCCTTCCAGCTACTCCCACACTGGCCTTTCCCACTTCCTCTTTGCATTCACTGCCCCTCTTCCCACAGTGCTGTTTACCTAAACTGAAAACCTGGCTGGGGCTTGCTGACCCCAACATCATTCTTGACCTTACTCTTCTCTCCTCAAAGCCTCCCCAGTTCCCTGTCAGCCTTTCTGTGTGTCTATTCAAGGGGTGTGATACTTTATTAAGCAAAGTCTCCAACAGAGTTGGGAGTCTCTGAGCCATTGCTGAGTTTCAGTCCCATGCCTAAGGACATACCATAGAGGGGGTGTGGATACAGCTCAGCATAGCCTCCAGCACCCAGAGATGTGTTGTCTTCCCACTAAGATACCTGTGCTGGGGGAGGGGAGCCAGAGCCTTGGCTACTGTGAAGGGAAGAATTCAAGACCAGCCATCCAGAAGCAAAGTTAGTGAGGTTCTTAAGATAAAGGACTTTATCTACATCCTTTAGATTTAAGCACAAGCATTTTGAGAGAGGGGCTCTCTTAGGTGATTTTCTATTTTCAGTTGTGAGCCTAGCCTTTAATCTTAGATGCTTTCAAAATGGACTGGTTTGCTTATTTCTTATCCTAAAAGAATTTTGTTGTGTAAATGTAATTTTAACGTGACTTTATGAGGTTCACTGCTTAACTGTAGGGATGAGAGAAGCTGTGAACATAGTTAAACTCAAGGCAGCCCACACTCTGACCCTAAGCAAGAACAGTTTGTTGTTCTAACATTTTTGAGATGTCTTTTGTCCAGAGCACTAGTGTCTATAGGAAATTTCATTTAATCAGTCGTGTTAAAGTTTCAGGCTGGTTCCAGAATACAACTCTTTTTCTTTTTCTCTTTCTGTGTCCCCTTAATTATTCCCTGTCCGTCTGTCTTGCCTCAGACTAAGCCTACTAATATCTCCAAAGGAAGGACGGGACACTCATCCTCACACTGAGGCCATTGAGGCCTGGCTGTTTCTGTACCCTTCCTGGTGCAGCTTCCTCTCAATAGGCTCATTCTTAACCCTGGAGAAGTGGGCATTCACCAGCCTACTGCAGAGTCCGCACCAGGCACGGATTGCAGCAGCAGCCCAGAGGGTACTTGCTGAGCTGTAGCTGCCATTCCAGCTGTATGCCCTTCCCCTGGGGTGGGGACTGAAGCCAGGAGTGGTGGCACCCAGTTGTATTCCTACTGCCGAGGTGGTGGTGACAGTGAGACCCTTCAGGCTTAAGAAATAACAATGAAGTCGGGCAGTGGTAGCACACACCTTTAATCCCAGCACTCGGGAGGCAGAGGCAGGCGGATTTCTGAGTTCGAGGCCAGCCTGGTCTACAAAGTGAGTTCCAGGACAGCCAGGGCTATACAGAGAAACCCTATCTCAAAAAAAGAACAATGAAAATAATGTTATGGTTGGAGTACCACACATGAGGAGCTGTATTAAAGAAATGGCCACAGCACTGGGAAGGCTGAGGACGACTGGTCTAATTCATTCTCCCAGGAACTAACCGTGCCTATTATCGCTGGGAACAGATGCTCAGAGAGGTCAGCAATGGGCCAGGACTGGGTGTAGGTCAGTGGTAGAGCCTGTATTTAACATGGGCCAGCTGGGTGTAACCCAAAGATGTCAAGGCCATCAGAGGACCTGTCCTGGAAGGAGCAAGCATGGGCTGTGTGGTCAGTGGGCTGGTGTGGCCATTACCTCTGTTTCAGAGTGCACTGGCCTGTCACCCTCTGCATCTGTAAGCCGGCCGTGTTTTTCCTTCACACTTGGCCAAGTGTTCTGAGCAGCCGGCTGGTACTGAGGTTTTTTTGGCAACTGTTTGATGTTTCCCAGGATCAGCAGCAGGCCCGGCAGTCTCAGCTTGCTCAGGACGAGCGTGTTTCCCGTTCTTACCTTGCCCTCGCAACTGAAACCGTGGACATGTTCCATCTCCTCACCAAGCAAGTCCAGAAGCCGTTCCTGAGGCCAGTGAGTAGAAACTGGGGTGCTTGTGTGATCTTTAAGGTGCTGGGTACAGAACTTACAACTCAGCGCATATTCATTTTAATGACAGCAACCAGTGAGTGGAATTCTAATTTGTTCCCAGTTACATCTATTGGTCCACGTCACATGGTACTGTGATCACAAGGGGCTGAAATGAAGCCCCTTAACATATACTCTAAAATGCTCACTTCAAGATGGCTCTCATCTGATTACACAGCACATTTGGATCAGGATTTGTGACACGATTTCATTGTTACTGAATCCTCTGTTTTATATGTCAGAAAAGAATAAGGTAACAAATTATGATTTGGAGGACATTAAGTAGAATAATAGGTAAAAGATGCTTGCTGCTTTTAAAAGAGCTTTGTAGCAGCATTGAGGGAGCCGTGGGCTCCTGAGAACCATGACTAAGGCTCACTGAGACCTGATTGCTGGAACTCCAGGCCCAGTCTTGTTCTGAGGTTGAGAGTGAGCAGTGTAATGGAGACCCCACCCCAGTATGGAACTGAGGTACCTGTGAGGTACCTGTGGGGTGGCAGTGCGCAGGGAGCCGAGGTCCATCTGCAGCTGTTTGCATGTGTGTAGCTTTGGAGTGGGGGTAACTTGACTGTGTATTCCTCTCATTCTCTGTGCTTCCTCATTGCTGTGACAGGAATCACTGCATTGCCTCCAGCAGAGGCACTGTCACACAGGGGCCTGTCACAGCCCGAGACCTGGTTCTTTTCCTGTTTTTTTTTTTGTTGTTGTTTTTTGTTTGTTTGTTTGTTTGTTTGTTTGTTTTTGTTCTTTCAAGACAGGGTTTCTCTGTATAGCCCTGGCTGTCCTGGAACTCACTTTGTAGACCAGGCTGGCCTCGAACTCAGAAATCCGCCTGCCTCCCAAGTGCTGGGATTAAAGGCGTGCGCCACCACGCCCGGCCTTCCTGTTTCTTGATAAGCAGATGTCAGCATAGCAGCAGGAGCGAGTGAGCAGGAAGCAGCTCACTGTCCACATTCCTGCTCCCTTAAGGGTGTGTAAAAGGGATTTACTAGCATTTCCTACAAAGGCTAGAGATCAGTCAGTTAAAGATGTTGGAGACTGTGTCTCAGGCAACTTCTCAGCTGTGCTCCTGTGATAGCCTGGACATAGACAAGCCTGACTTTTCCAAAAGAATGACCACATTAAAATAAAACTTTATGTGGGTGTGTTGGGGACAGTGTATGCTATGTGTTTGCCAGCATTTTTGGTGGTCAGAAGAGGGTGTTAGACTCCCTGGAGCTGGAGTTACCCACTCTTAGGAGCTCGCTGATCTTGGTGCTGAGAACCAAAGCGTGTGTCCTCTGGAAGAGAAGCAAGTTTCCTTAAAGGCCGAGCCATCTCTCATGCCCGCCTGCATTCCTGCCCTCCTTCCTTCCTTGCTTAAGCACTTTTTCAGCCTCCAGCTTTCCAACGCTGGGCTAAAACCGTGATTTCTACAACAAACAGGAAGCTCGGGAGATTTGTATAAACCCAGTTACTTCATGAGGACATTAGTTGAGGAATCTTTTTGGTGGTCAGTATTTAATGTCTGGTCTACAGCAGCTGTCTCTGAGCTCAGAAGCCATGTCTGTCCCAGCTGTAGCAGGTTCTGTTGGCCTGCTGACTCTTGAGGGCTATTTGTCCTTAAATTCTGTCAGTTTAATTCATCACAGTAGCAAAACTTATGATGCTGACAAATGTCACCATCTTCTCTCTCTTCAGTAAGTAGATTAGAACCACACGTGCCTGACTTGAGAAGTTTATGGGGAAATGGGGAAGTGAGGCTTCCCAGCCACAGTGACAGGACAGCAAGGGCCTCTGTCCTCTCCCTGCTTCTCGGTGACTTTGGAGTGATGCTCTAAGAGAAAGTGTCTCTTTCCAGAAGACTTCTGTGGGCGTTCATCTCTATGCACTCAGACGGCTCCATTATAGGGGTTTTCAGATCAATGTGTGTGTGGGGGGGGGTTGATTCCAATGCTTGCTTTAGCTTGTGCTGCTGCTCAGCACAATTCAGGGGTGCTTTGAAGATTGAGCAGCCTATTCCCAGGCCTCCACTTTGCCGGCAGCTAGCACCGTCCTGTTATCTTTCATTTCCTAGGAGCTTGGTCCCCGATTAGCAGCCATGCTGAACTTTAACCTGCAGCAGCTCTGCGGACCCAAGTGCCGGGACCTGAAAGTTGAAAACCCAGAGAAGTATGGTTTTGAGCCAAAGAAGCTGTTGGACCAACTGACGGATATTTATTTACAACTGGACTGTGCTCGCTTTGCTAAAGCCATCGCCGATGACCAGGTGAGCACTGCCTTGTACTGAGCCATGTGGTTGGCATCTGTGGTCTGCACCTTCACAGCAGACCTTGTGAGTGTGTGTTGTCTCACCCCACTCCCTCCACCGTGTGTGTGTGTGTGTGTGTGTGTGTGTGTGTGTGTGTGTGTGTGTGTGTAAGTTCTCCACACCTGGAAGTAAAAACAGGAATTTTAAAGTCTGGTTTTCAGAAGTTGTTAATGCAGTGAACATGAAACAGAGGACCACATCTGGTCCAGGAGATGAACTGATGCTTTCTTGGGAGAAAAGAGCAGAGCTGGCCCCCTAATCCCTCAGACCCCCAAATAGATTCTGTTTCCAAACTTGGTCTGCAGTGTCGGGAAATGCAGGACTTCCCAAGCACCCTTCTTTCCAGCTGCCATGAATACATGGCCTTCAAGCCAACGCCTGCCTCCTCTCCTTCATCCAAGAGCCTTGGATCAGGTCAGCTCATATACACACAGCCTCCAGAACAGGCCTTCCCTCTGTGATGTCACAGAAGGGGATCCTGTTGAGTGTCCTAGTGGCACAAGCCTGTATCCCAAATACTCTGGGGGCTGGAAACAGGTTAGTCACAAGTTCAAGGCTAACCTGGACTTAACTGAAACCATCCATGAAAACAGAATGGAGCTGGGAGTGTAGTTCAGCGCAGAGCACCTGGACGTGCAAAGTTCTAGACTTTTGAGACAGGCTAGCCTTGAACCTAGGATCCTTCAGTGTCAGCCTCCCAAGTGCTAGTATCGCAGGTGTGTGTTGACCATACACTGCCTTTTTAACTACAGCTTTATCGCACAAGTATTCATGTTTCGATGCTTCTTGTCTTACTGTTTGGTACACCGTCTCGCTGTGTAGCCGGCTGTCTCCCAAGTGCTGGGGTTCCAGGTGTGGACAGGGGAGGGAAGGGTGGATATGCAGGGGAAGCAGGTGGATATGCAGAGGAAGCAGGTGGATATGCAGAGGAAGCAGGTGGATATGCAGAGGAAGCAGGTGGATATGCAGAGGAAGCAGGTGGATATGCAGAGGAAGCAGGCCTATGTGGTTATTTAGAAATGGAAGCTTTAAAACGCAGTACTCGGGAGGCAGGGACAGGCAAACTTTTGAATTCAGTGCTAGCCTGGTCTATATAAAATGTTCCAAGCCAACCAGAACTCCATACTGAGATCGCCTCTCGTTAAAAAGAAAGAAGGCAGACGGGTTACTGAGTTTCCCCCACCGCTGGCCGAAGATGAGTCCATGTGGATCCTGCTCACAGGGTCACAGATGAGCATCAGGCTTGGCACTGGCTCTTACACTGGGGAGCCGAGGGGGGACATCTGGCATCCATCACCGAATCTCTTGTGCAGTCCACAGGCCAGAGAGGGAAAGGCAGCATTTGAAGGTGGAGCCTTCACTTGAGCAAACTCATGGACATTTGTTTACTTGATGGTGGGCTTGGTTTTGGTTTGTGTGCTGCGGTTGCCTGGTGTGATTTTTAGACTGCGGTTGCCTGGTGTGATTTTTAGACTGCGGCTGCCTGGTGTGATTAGACTGCGGTTGCCTGGTGTGATTAGAGACTGTGGTTGCCTGGTGTGATTTTTAGACTGCGGCTGCCTGGTGTGATTAGACTGTGGCTGCCTGGTATGATTAGAGACTGCGGTTGCCTGGTGTGATTAGAATGTGGCTGCCTGGTGTGATTAGACTGTGGCTGCCTGGTATGATTAGAGACTGCGGTTGCCTGGTGTGATTAGAATGTGGCTGCCTGGTGTGATTAGAGACTGTGGCTGCCTGGTATGATTAGACTGTGGCTGCCTGGTATGATTAGAGACTGTGGCTACCTGGTGTGATTAGACTGCGGTTACCTGGTGTGATTAGACTGCGGCTGCCTGGTGTGATTAGAGACTGTGGCTGCCTGGTATGATTAGAGACTGTGGCTGCCTGGTGTGATTAGACTGCGGTTGCCTGGTGTGATTAGACTGTGGCTGCCTGGTGTGATTAGACTGTGGCTGCCTGGTGTGATTAGAGAATGTGGCTGCCTGGTATGATTAGAGACTGTGGCTGCCTGGTGTGATTAGACTGCGGTTGCCTGGTGTGATTAGACTGTGGCTGCCTGGTGTGATTAGACTGTGGCTGCCTGGTGTGATTAGAGAATGTGGCTGCCTGGTATGATTAGAGACTGTGGCTGCCTGGTGTGATTAGACTGGGGTTGCCTGGTGTGATTAGACTGTGGCTGCCTGGTGTGATTAGAGACTGTGGCTGCCTGGTATGATTAGAGACTGTGGCTGCCTGGTGTGATTAGACTGCGGTTGCCTGGTGTGATTAGACTGTGGTTGCCTGGTATGATATGACTGTGGTTGTGTCTCGGGGCCTCAGGGGACCCATTCTCCTGCTTGTATCATGTCCTAAGTCAGCACGTGGGCACTATGAAACATGCATGCTTGTGTGTTTTGTGGTGTTGGTGATTATTACACAGTAGGTCCCTCAGAGGTAAGTCACTGACCAGGTCACACCTGAGGAATCGAGTTTGGGCAGGTTAGGGATTTACATAAGACTACATGACTAGGGGCTGGAGAGATGGCTCAGCTGGTAAGAGCACTGACTGCTCTTCTGAATATCCTGAGTTCAAACCCCAGCAACATGGTAGCTCACAACCACCCATAATGAGATCTGACACCCTCTTCTGTTGTGTCTGAAAACAGCTACAGTGTACTTACATATAATAAATAAGTAAATCATAAAAAAAAAAAGAAGAAGAAAATAAAAAAAGACTGTATGACTGGGAGGTAATGGGACCTGAATTTTTGTCTAGGTTTGTCTGGCTGTGTTGTCCACTGTTCGTACTTCTACAAATGATGTCAGTCACCTGCTTATAGGAGGGCTCAGTGCTGTGGGAAATGTGGCATTAGGAAGTGTTGGATTCAGTGAGTGACGATGCTCAGCTATTGCCTGGTGATTGGGCTTAATGTGATCTGTTGAGTATGGCCTCACCGTGTAGCCTGCACTAGGAGGGAAGGAAGGAGTACACGGGTGACGGCCACCATGTGACAGCCACCATGCCCACTCCTGTGAGCCTAGAGAACCAGCAGTGACTAAGAACAAAGCTCTCCTCTAAGTATGAACAGTAGTGGGCCAGTGAGTGACCTATGCTTGGTTTGCATTTGTGCTCACCATATGTAAAGAAAGCAGAATTTACCTTGTCTCATGGGCTTCCAGGACACAGTAGCCAGCACAAACTGAAATAACCTCAATCTCCTTCTCTTTTTAGTGGCTAAATCTTATAACAAATGCTGCTAGCTCCTAAAGTTAAAAACTTCATGTTTGGGCTGGAGAGATGGCTCAGCGGTTAAGAGCACTGACTGCTCTTCTGAAGGTTCTGAGTTCAATTCCCAGCAACCACATGGTGGCTCACAACCATCCGTAAGGAAATCTGACACCCACTTCTGGTGTATCTAAAGACAGTTACAGTGTACTTATGTATAATAATAAATCAATCTTTAAAAAAAACATGTTTTCCTGGGTCCTGCAGTTTTCTCCACAGATGACCTTGGCACACGTGATTCTGTCTCTGTGTGTCTGTAACTATATCCAGTACACCCTTGCACACGGTACAGAGTATAGAAGATGGGAATACAGAATGTATGATTACAGTTAGGAGCAAAGGATCACACAGACTACGCTTGGCCATTTCTGACATACGTTTTCTTCTCAAGTGTATTTTCATCTCATGTGACCTTTCCTTGTGTGCAGCGATCCTACAGCAAGGAACTGTTTGAAGAAGTCATTTCAAAGATGCGAAAGGCAGGAATCAAATCCACCATCGCAATAGAGAAGTTTAAGCTTCTTGCAGAGAAAGTGGAGGAAATCGTGGCAAAGAATGCTCGGGCAGAAATAGACTACAGCGATGCCCCGGACGAGTTCAGAGGCAAGTCCCACATGCTCATGGGGTGTAACTTGGAGTGTGTGACATTAAGAGGGCTGTCTTGGTCACTGTTTCATTTCTGTGAAGCCATTCCACAATCAAGGCAACTCTTTTAAGAGAAAGCATTTAATTGGAGGCTTGCTTACAGTTTCAGAAGGTGAATTTCCAGATCAGGATAGCAGGGGACATGGAGACAGGCAGGCAGGTGTGGGGCTGAGAGCTCCGCGCACATTCCCAGGCAGGGAGGCAAACTGCCCGAGAGAGTGCAAGTAGGCTTGGTGTGGGGTCAATCCCAGTGACAAATCTCCATCAAGGCCACACCCATTCCAACAAGCCTTTTAAAACTGGTCTGTTAACTGGGGACCACGAATTCGAACATTTGAGCCTTTGGGTTCAAATGTCCTCATCCAGACCACCACAAGGGCGGCCGCTGTCTGTGTTTCTGATTGTTTGATGCCATCCAGACCACCACAAGGGCGACCACTGTCTGTTTCTTTTTTTTTT
>LR749549.1:1172562-1225062 GCA_902729485.2 Mus minutoides
GGTGGTTGTAAGCCACCATGTGGTTGCTGGGATTTGAACTCATCACCTTCGGAAGAGCAGTCAGGTGCTCTAACCCGCTGAGCCATCTCACCAGCCCCACTGTCTGTTTCTTATTGTTTGATGCTCTAGCTGATTCTTGAGAGTTGTCTAAAATGATGTGTACAAATTTTAGAGAATATTGTAGATTAAAATGTTGAGCATCCGAGGCTAGAGAGATGGCTCAGCAGTTAAGAGCACTGACTGCTCATCCAAAAGTCCTGAGTTCAATTCCCAGCACCCACATGGTGGCTCACAAGCATCCGTAATGGAATCCGGCACCCTCTTCTGGTGTGTCTGAGGACATGACAGTGTCCATCCTACATGTCCGTCCCCAGTGTGGTTTCATCAGATACCCAGGAAGACTTAAGGCAGCTCTGCTATTATCAGGAAGGAGTCTGGATTCCAAGACAAAGGGTTCTGCCCTGGACCTGCTGCCTGGCTGTCCGTCTTTGCTCTTTTCTCCTCCCAGCAGCAGTGACAGAAGGCAGGGCAAGGCCTTCATCTGCACTCATCATTTGCTGCCTTCCTTTACTTAGGGGCTTGAGAGGTTGCTCGCTCCACAGCTCTCCCCGAGACTGTCTCCCTGGTAGGAACCATCTGCTTTTGTTCTTGAGGGTTAGTGTATTCTGCTCTGTCTCCACAGACCCTCTGATGGACACCCTGATGACTGATCCCGTGAGACTGCCCTCTGGTACCATCATGGACCGTTCTATCATCCTGCGGCATCTGCTCAACTCCCCCACCGACCCCTTCAACCGCCAGATGCTGACTGAGAGCATGCTGGAACCAGGTAGGAGGCCCAGCTTGCCTTGATATCGGGGCCAGTGAGTGCAGCCAGACCATGAGGGAGATTGAGAGCAGGCCGATGCCTGGAGGCCTGTAATCCCAGCTACTGGGGTGGACAAAGCAGAAGGGGATAGCCTGTTCATGGCAAGTCCAGACAGTGTAGTTGTAACACTGTCTCAAACAAAAAAGAAAAGATGGCTGGGCCTGCACAGAGCCCTTGCCCTACTGTGTACATCCTCAGGCTCAGTCCCCAGCACCACCACCAGGAAAAGGGACACTGGTTCCAGAAAGTACCCAAAAGCCACAGAGCACTCAGCTCACTTCGGCTGTTCCTTCCGCAGTCCTCATTCATTCCCACAGGGAATGAACACTGTGGACTTCTGTCCACTTAGACAGAACTGCAAGCGGAAGAGCCTGTTATCCGGGCCGTTAATCCCCTGTGTGCTTTCTCCCTCAGTGCCAGAGCTAAAGGAGCAGATTCAGGCCTGGATGAAAGAGAAGCAGAGCAGTGACCACTGAGACCCCATCGCTCCCCATCGCCCTCAGCTGGAAGCCGCCAGCCAGCCAGCCAGCCAGCCAGGCCAAAGCAGCATCTGCCTCAAGGCTGAAGCTCCAGCCTGTAACCAGATGTGGCCAGATGCTGAGAGCTCACCCGTGTGACCAAACAGTGGAGATCTGAGAGGAAGACGAGAAGAGGATTCCTGTACATATATTTAAGTGACGGCAGTCAAAGCCTGAGGGATGAGTCTGCGGTGGCTTGTGTAGTAAAGCGCACCCTTCGCCTGTCGCTACCTGGGGCTGTGGCAGCGGAAGTGTTTAGTGACAAGTGGGTCTGGGCAGCTTCCCCCTGAGCTTATGTTTTGTTTTTGTTTTTTGTTTTTTTTCTTTATTTTTTTTTCCGATGTGAATAGAGGACATTTTGCTGCTAAACAATCTCCCCCTCCCCCACCCTACTTGCACTGCTGCGGGTTTTTAAAAAAGAAACAGAACCAGAACCAGACTCCTTTCCCGGCCCTCCAAACATGTATGCTGTGAGATAACTGTGCCTGCGACAAAAGTGTTAATCTTGGGATCGTATTTTTATATCATATTCACATACTTGTTTTATTAATTGGTGTTAGATGACATGATTAATAAAAAAGGCAAGATATTTTCAGAATTTGAATTTCAGTTTTTTTTCTTTTGAAATAGCCCTTTTAAATTTTTTTATTATAAACAAAATGAAGAGAACCCTGTGAGCCTGGTCCTTCCAGCAACCCTGAGTTAAGATCCTGAGGAACAGGTGCGGCAGCAGGCTGGCTGGAGCCGGACTCCTGTGACTCGTGGGGCTCAGGGGAGGTGAGGGGGGTGTTTTGGTTTTTGTTTTTTTGTTTTTTAGTTTTTTTTTTTTTTTCTTTTTAATCCTATGTGACAACTCCAACTATGCCGTTATCCTCTGAGGATAAGTAAGTTCCTCAGCGCTGGGTTCTTTTATATGCTGTGTCCTTTGGGGGTTTGACCTTACCAAAGCAAAAAAACAAAAAACAAAAAAAAGGGTGCAAGAAATGTGGAAATCTGCTTGTTTCCATGCCCAGACAACACCACATAGGCGCACGCAAGCAGAAGCCCTCTCTGTATTACCGCCACTCCCTACGCAACGTACTTGAATTCTTGAGTTCCCTTTGGGGTAAAAAAGGATTTGAAACCATAAAGTGTTTTAAAGAAATGAAATCTTCAGAAACATACTTCCTCCTCTCTTCCTTTCTCCTCCGCTCCACAGTCTGTGCTCTGTTCAATTCCCAACACAAGCAACAATAAACGGTGATGCCCATTTGGAAGGAGCCTTCTGTGAGTCGTCTTTTTGTTGAAAGAAATGGGTGGGGAAGGCTGGCATGGTGGCGCACGCCCTTAACCCCAGAACTCTCAAGAAGAGGCAGGTGGATCTCTGAGTTTGAGGTCGGCCTGGTCTACATAGAGAGGTTCCAGGTCAACCCGGGATACATAACAAGATCCTGTCTTTAAAAATTGTGTGTGTTTGTGTGTGTGTGTGTGTGTGTGTGTGTGTGTGTGTGTGTGTGTATATATACACATAAAACGGGGCCAATGAGATAGCTCAGCAGTTACAGGAGCAGAGAGGGACTTCCCAACACCCACAACTTGCAGCAGCCTGGAAGTCCAGTTGCAGGGGCCTAGACATCTATCTCCCATGGACAGACATTGGGCACACAAGTCCTGCACATGCATACACACAAAGCATTTATACACATAAAGGAACAAGGTCACACAGCAGGTGCCTATGAAGAAATGTTCTTTCTGGAGCCGATTAGAAATCTCCTACCTTTGGGTCTGGTGAGATGGCTCAGCGGGTAAGAGCACCCGACTGCTCTTCCGAAGGTGATAAGTTCAAATCCCAGCATCCACATGGTGGCTCACAACCATCCGTAACGAGATCTGGCGCCCTCTTCTGGAGTGTCTGAAGACAGCTACAGTGTACTTACATATAATAAATAAAAAATAAATCTTTAAAAAAAAAAATCGCCTACCTTTAAAATAAAGCACAGTGGGCCATCGAGATGGTTCAGGGGATGAAGGGGCTTGCTCTCATTCCACTTGGAACGAGAGCACAGACAAGTTATCCTCTGTCCCCTACACACGCCATAGGACACTGGCGTCATACGTACGGTAAGTAAATAGATGTGTGAATTTAAAGCTCTCTCATCCCTGTCATCCACATTCCTGATGTGCCATGCCGTTCTCGCTTCACTTCTGGTGTGAAGGGACTCAGCTGTGTCCTCTGCCCTCTGCCTGGCTCTTAATGTTACCTTGGAGATCTCAGTAGCCACTGCTCCCACTCAGGACCCACCCACTTCATTATCACTCCAGTTTGCAAAATGATTTCTACCAGCACAGGTGGTAATAATGCCAACTATGAGAAGCACTTAAGTGCCACTTCCTATGTGCCAGGCTGTGCAAAAGCCTCATCTTTATAGTGCCAGCCACAGGCGAGACAGTCCCGGTGTTTTTCTGCTTGGTTTTGCTGCCTCTGTCTTCAGTAGGTCAGGATACAGGCTGCAGAGAGATTCAGTACTTTGCCCATTGTCCCATGTCAAGTCCATGGGTCTCGGGCCCATGAGATCCATTACCTTATGTGTTCTTTCCTTGAACACATTTAACTCACCATCCCCTGCCACCTCAGCCCCAAGTATACAATCTGGGCTAGGATGAGGCTCAGTTGGTAGGAACGTCTGCCTAGCATGCAGGAAGATCTGGGACAGTCCCCAGGATCATTGGTTTGTTTGAAGATAGGGTTTCTCTATGTAGCTCTAGCTGTCCTGGAACTAGCTCTGTAGACCAGACTGGCCTTGAACTCTCAGAGATCTGGTGCCTCTCCCTCCTGAGTGCTGGGATTAATCCCCATATCTTAAAGTAATAATAACCATAGTTAGACAAGACATAAAAAAATGAAGTTACTGATGATTCCACAATTGAGGTGATTACATTCAGTTTACTTTTTACCCACAAGCCTATGAAGTTAATTACGTTAATTAATTAGAAACATGCCTAACGTTTACTGGTTTCACAATTGTGGGTTGCTAATCTCTCCATCCCTAGGAGGTGCTGTTTCTGTCCCATCAATGGACAGCTGCTGCTTCCTGTGGAATTTTCAGAATTGAAGGGTTTCAAGTGTGGACAGATGAAAGAGGGTGGGGCAAGGATGCAGCCAATCTCTTTGCCTCTAGGGGCATGGTTTGCAATTTTTATTCTTTGATTCATAGAGTAGCTGTTCCATGGAAATTTATTGTTTGCCTCCAGCCTGCTAATTAGAGGTGATGGGATCCAGAATATTCCAAAGATAGGTCTGGATTAGAAGGAAGATTGTTGGACTAGAGAGATGGCTCAGTGGTTAAGAGCACTGGCGCATGTTCCAGAGGTCCTGAGTTCAACACATGATGTCTCACAACTATTTATAATGGCATCCTATGCCCTTTTGTGGTGTGTCAGCAACACCTTACTCATAATACATAAAATAAACATTTAAAAAATTGTCCAAAAAGGAGAACCTGTATGTTCTCAGCAGAAGGAAAGTCCTTGAGAAAAAGAACGAAAATGACATCATACTCATTTTCTGGGTAATGACAGGGATTGGGCACAATGCCTCTTTTCTTTCTGTCTAGGCAATGCTGAAGGTCTGGCTCAGGATACATGCATGCTAGGCCAGCACTTGACATCCAACTGAGCAACATCCCGTGTCTTACTTGGTTCGCTTAGCACTTGGCACATTGAATAGTGAATTGCCAGCTGTTTCAGTTGTGCCTTTGATGTGACCTAGGCATGGTCTAAGTTTTTTAAAATATGTATTTGTTTTTATTTTGCATACATGTGTATTGTCTGCACCACATGTGTGCAGTGCACATGGGAGCCAGAAGAGGGCGTTGGGTCCCCTGGAACTGGAATTACGGTGTTTGTGAGCTGGGTCCTGGATATGGCACCGAGGATTTCTGTAAGAAATCCTGCTGACAGAGCTCTAGCCCTTTCAGAAGTTTTTTTCATTGTGGAAACAAGAGCACAGGATTGTATGAACCCGCGTTAGACTGTAGGAACTCATCTGGGATGGATGGTTAGTGATTCCCGTTTCTTGAATATGTTCAGTGTGCAATCACTCTTATGTGTACTCATAACTCATTTAATCCTCAACAGCAAGAGTTAAAAGACAGTGTAGTGAAACTGAGCCATGAATCTAGGGCTTCTGCCTTTGCCTTGTGTTGCCACCATTCCTGCTGCATGGCAGGATGCTTCAGAATAGTCTATATTCAGAATAGTCAGGGGCTGGAGAGATGGCTCAGAGGTTAAGAGCACTGACTGCTCTTCCAGAGGTCCTGAGTTCAAATCCCAGCACCCACATGGTAGCTCACAACCATCTGTAATGGGATCCAATATCCTCTTCTGGTGTCTCAAGATAGGGACAGTGTACTCATATACATAAATAATTCAGAATTCCCCAAGAAGTAGAAAGCAGTGCATTATGGGAGGGGCTTAGGCCTTGATGCCAGCCCAATATAGTGGTCTATTTTTGTTCTTTGTTTTTTTGTTTTTGGGTTTTTTGTTTTGTTTTGTTTTTTGGGTTTTTTTTGTTTTTTTTTTTTTTTTTTTGGTTTTTTTGAGGCAAGGTTTCTCTGTATAGCCCTGGCTGTCCTGGAACTCACTTTGTAGACCAGGCTGGCCTAGAACTCAGAAATTCGCCTGCCTTGTTTTTTTTTTTTTTTAAGATTTATTTATTTTATGTATATGAGTACACCACAGCTGTCTTCAGACACACCAGAAGAGGGCATCAGGTCCCATTACAGATGGTTGTGAGCCAGCATGTAGTTGCTGGGAATTAAACTCAGGACCTCTGGAGAGCCAGTGCCCTTAACCGATGAGCCATCTCTCCAGCCCTTTTTGTTTGTTTTTGAGATAAAGAGTTTTACTCTAGAGCACCAGCTAGCCTGGAACTCACTGTGTAGCCCAGGTCAACCACTTGACTGGTTCTCATTGCCTGTGGAAAACTCTTGAGCTAAGAGATGCCCAAAGGTGAAGGTGCTTTACAGGGTCAAGGAGGCTGAGTGAGCCAGGCTCTGGATTGACAAAAAATACTCAGAGATGCTTCATACAGACCCCCAGACTCTTAATACTACTAGGAATCAGCCTTCTTAGCCTCTGAGCCGCCTCTCCATCTCCTCTGCTTTATTCTTTACAGCCACACACGGTATTAACACGAAGCTTTTCCTATCCCGAGATGAAACCATGGGTGGTGCCACCCACTTGACATAGTGTTCAGTGTCTTCTTGTTAGTTTTGTTTAAAATGGTCTTATGTTATCCTTGTCAGCCTCAAACTCACTGTGCAGCTGGGAATGACCTTGGGGTCTTCTGCTCCATCCCAGGTGTTAGACTTGCCGGTGTGTACCAGCACATCTGCTCTGTGGTGCTGCAGATCAAACCCTGGGTTTCTCATACACCAAGCTGGTGCTCTGCCAATGGAGCCACAACTCTAGCCGCCCCTTCTCACCGCTATTATTAGAAAAGGGGATAAGCCGAGCGCATTTGTGATGCTCTTAAAATAATCCAGGAGATAGCCAACTACGCAGGACTCAGATCAAAGCAAATGCAGTGAGCCCCGGGGAGAAGCTGGACTCTGGAGTAGCTTGGGTTCAATGATTGAGGTTTGGTGTAGATTAGAGGAAGTGCACTCGCAGTCGCAGTCAAGTAGACAGGCCAGGTGACTTCAAAGGACACTGAGGACAATGTTGGGGATGCTGAGTGGAGTGGCTTGGGGTGAAGTGTAAAGATTCCAGGCTTGATATCGATATCTGTAGTATAAGAGAAGTCTGGACTGGAGACATAAATATGGGGCTTATGGTTTCAAGCTGTCAGACTGGAGGCATCTGAGCACTTTAAGTCAGTGTGGTAGGCTAACATGGTAGCAACAGTGAAGTCCCAACATGTCATCGGTGGATGCAGGATTGCGACTTCAAGGTCACCTTTGGCTACATAGTGCACACAAGATGAGACCAGGCTAGGCTACATGGAACCACTTCAAAAACTGTAAAAATAAATAAATAAATACATACATACATAAAATGAGTATTAGAAGCAAGGCTAGGTTACATGGAACCACTTCAAAAACTGTAAAAATAAATAAATAAATACATACATACATACATAAAATGAGTATTAGAAGCAAGGCTAGGTTACATGGAACCACTTCAAAAACTGTAAAAATAAATAAATAAATACATACATACATAAAATGAGTATTAGAAGCAAGGCTAGGTTACATGGAACCATTTCAAAAACTGTAAAAATAAATAAATAAATAGATAAATGAATAAATAAATAAATAAATAAATAAATAAATAAAATGAGTATTAGAAGGCAAGCGTTGGAGGACTTAGGCCTGGATTCTCAGATATTAGGTAGTGGCCAGAGGTTCAGGCCTTCAAGGGCAGTCTCCACATCATAAGGACTCTGGGGCTGTCTTGGGCTACCTGAGACCCTAAGCCACACAAAACTATCTTCAATGCACCTGTCTCTGCCTGCTTCTCGGTCCCAGGCCAGTGTCCCCTGCGATAGGGTTTATTGCCTAGTTCTAAGCACCTAACCCTTGTTCTTAAGTAGATCGCCTAAAGCCTGTGGGTTGAACATGATTTTTTTTTTTTTGGTTTTTTTTTTTAATTTTTTTTGATTTATTTTATTTTATTTATGTAAGTACACTGTAGCTGTCTTCAGACACTCCAGAAGAGGGCACCAGATCTCGTTAAGGATGGTTGTGAGCCACCATGTGGATGCTGGGATTTGAACTTATCACCTTCGGAAGAGCAGTTGGGTGCTCTTACCCGCTGAGCCATCTCACCAGCCCCTTTTTTTGTTTTTTTTGAGACAGGGTTTCTCTGTATAGCCCTGGCTGTCCTGGAACTCACTTTGTAGACCAGGCTGGCCTCAACTCAGAAATCCACCTGCCTCTTCCTCCTGAGTGCTGGGATTAAAGGCATGCACCACCACGCCTGGCTGAACATGATTTTTATCATCGTAAATCATGGTGTGGCTTGACCGAGCTCAGGGGATTTGAGGCTGACTGAGGGAACTTATATGTCCGTGGTCTAATTGTGGCTGGGGCTAAGCTGTCCTGAAAGTCTCCACATCTGGTTCTTGCCTAGCGCATCTGCAGTGACCTCTAAGACCTCCATCTGTTGCAGAAAAAGGTGGTGTGGCTTTCAAAAATTGGGAATACAAACCCATTTCTCAATGGGAGGAGTGCTGATGTCATAGGTTAAAAATAGCCTAAGAAATAGAAAGAGATCTTTCTTTGTTTTGATATGTGTTTAGTTTGGGTAAAAGGGTAAAGCCCAAGGCCCCACAAATACTAATCAAGAGATCAGATCCTCTAAGCCACGCCTTTATTTTTCATAAAGAAACACGAGCAAGAACCTTGCTCCAGTCATTTCCAAAGCCCCTGGGAGCCCAGGCCAGGGGATGGAGGGTTTGTGATGTTGCTGGTTTCCAGCAGAGTCTCTAAATTTTCTCTCCTTTTGTATCGTGTATCACTTTGTAGTGGTTTAAATTATTTATGCTGTTTTGTTGAAAGCTAAGCCATGTTGGAGAACTGGCCACTGAGGGAAGGGGAGGAAGTGGAAGGCACTGTGCATTGTGGGAGGTCAGAGGCTCTTCAGCATTGCGGTAGCTTAAGACTCTTGGTGAAGGTGTGTGTGTGCATGCATGCGTGTGTGTGCATGCATGTGTGTGTGTGTGTGTATGTGTGCATGCATGTGCGTGTATCTATGTGTGTATGTTGATCAGACACAAGACAGAGATGGTTGGTTATCAGTTCTTCTCTGTTTTCCTGTTTGTTTGTTAAGATATATGGAATCATTATGTAGCCATGACTAGCCTACAATTTGCGATGTAAACCAGGCTGGTCTTGAATTCACAGAGATCTGCCTGCTTCTGTCTCCTGAATGCTAGGATTAAAGGCACACACTGTGATGTCCTGCTCCTTTTTCTTTTCTTTTTTTTTTTTTTTTTGTTTGTTTGTTTTTCGAGACAGGGTTTCTCTGTATAGCCCTGGCTGTCCTGGAACTCACTCTGTAGACCAGGCTGGCCTTGAACTCAGAAATCCGCCTGTCTCTGCCTCCCGAGTGCTGGGATTAAAGGCGTGTGCCACCACACCCGGCTTGTCGTGGACTTTTGACCTCACCATCCACCCTCAGTGACACACCTCCTCCAATAAGGCCACACCTCATAATCCTTCCCAAACAATTCCATCCACCAAGTAGGAGCCAAGCATTCAAATACATGAGCCCTAGGGGGAGCTGGCCGGAGCGAGCAGAGTCGACCTGTATGAGCAGGGTTGACAGGAATGAGGGAAATAAATAAATAAATAAAGGGTTAAAAAAAAAAAGAAAGAAAGAAAGAAAAGAAAAGAAAAGAGAAACCAAACCAAACCAACCAACCAACCAAACAAACAAACAAAAACTAACTAACATTACGGAGTGAGGCCCTGTACACACACATGCACAAACAAGTAGCAGAATATGTGATTGCACATCTGTAATCTCAACCTTAAGAGGCTGAGACAAAAGGATTTTGAGTTCCAGAACTGCCTGGATTATATAGCAAGACCCTGTGTCAAAAGAATCAAATGTAGTTTACTTCTGTATCATGATCGAATTCCTCGATCCCAACTTTCCTATTAGTTGACTTTCTTGGCAACAGGACAGTCAATCGGTTTCTTTCAGACCTTTGTGTTTCTTAGTGCAGTGCTGGGGACTGAGCCCAGGGCCTGGCCTAGCATGGCCATCCTGTCTTCTGCTTCTCAAGCCCCAGCCTTTATTTTCCTTTTGAGTAAGTTAAGGACAGAATTCCAATGGAAGCCAATGAAAGAAAACAACCCTTTGGAAAGATAAGTAACCCGTGTGTAAAGCTGTGATGGACAAAGGAGCCTGCGACCGCTGCCAAGTGCACTCTTTTTCTAGGAACTAAACATGACAGCTGCCTACTTCTTACAAAGTGTATCTTCTTGTTAATGTGCACACGTTCTTGGCGGTGACGTGGTGGTGACCTAATTCTGCCGTAAGGTGGGTGGCAGAGTGAGCTTCTAAAGCAACAACTCTAGTATTTGCTCAAAAGAGAGTAAATTTGGCACCTGGCTATTGATGGAGTTTTGGGTTAGATTTTCTTCTTTCTTGTTTTACTGGTTTAAGAGTTCATTTCTGTTTGTATGATGCTTGTTTTGTGTATAAGAAATCCTGCACTGTGCCCAAGAGCATGAGGTGGTGCCCTCAGTTTGAATCCTAGGTTCACAGGCCCTGTTGATTGTCACAGTCAAGAAATGATCTTTGGGGGCTGGTGAGATGGCTCAGCGGGTAAGAGCATCGGACTGCTCTTCCGAAGGTGATAATTTCAAATCCCAGCATCCACATGGTGGCTCACAACCATCCGTAACGAGATCTGGCGCCCTCTCCTGGAGTGTCTGAAGACAGCTACAGTGTACTTGCATATAATAAATAAAATAAATCTTAAAAAAAAAAAGAAATGATCTTTGTGTTGACTTCCTGTGACTGCTGTAACAGATCCCCAAAGATCAGCCTGCTGAACATAACAGAAGTTTATTCTCTCAGTTCTCTCTCTCTCTCTCTCTCTCTCTCTCTGTGTGTGTGTGTGTGTGTGTGTGTGTGTGTGTGTGTGTGTGTAAGTGCGTGTACATGGGTGCGCACATGTCACGGGGCACATGCCAATGTCAGAGGACAGCTTTTGAAATCAGTTCTCTGCTTGCTTCTACCACTCGGACTCCAAGGATTCGGCTCAGGGTGTCTGGCTTGCTTTACCTGCTGTGCCATCTCACCAGCTCTTCTGTGATAGTTCTTAAGACCAGAAGCCCACAGTCAATCTGGCTGGATTGGAATGAATGCATTTCGGGGTTACACTGCCTCCCCAGGCGTCAGAGAAGGCTGTGCCTTGCCTCTTCCAGCTCCCCATGGCTGCTTGGATCCCTTGTGGCCTTACCTCTGCAGTCTTTGCTTCTGAGGCCTGTCTTCTTTACATCTCTGTGTGTGATTTAGCCTCCCTCACCCAGTTCTTCTGAGGACCCTCTGATTGCATGTAGGATCTATCTCCATAGTCAGATAATTCCCGACCCCAAAGCCCTGAGTTACTACTCATGTCTACAGAGGCCCTGTTTTCACGTAAAGTGCTATTTACAAATTCCAATGCTATATACCAAGGATCTTGCAACCATTTAGCAGTTTGAAGTGGTCTTTGTGCTCTGAGCACTGTGAATCTCCTTCTCCCTCCCTCCCCACCCACCCTGTGATGGGATTTGAACCTAGGGCTTTCCATGTATTAGGCAAATGATTTACTATTGAGCTATAGCTCCAGCCCATGCCCCTGTTTTTGTGCCACAGGACTCCCTCCTGGGGGCTGAGCTCTTTCTGGTGCCCATTTCAGTCACAGTCTCCTGCCCACGTGTTCCAGGGCCATCTGTCACTGGCAGAACAGCCCAGTAAACCATGTCTTTCCCCAGTCATGGCTGTAAGAGAGAGGCTGACAGTGCATGGGAGAGCCAAAAGCCAATTCCAACAAAGTCCTGAAGAAATACATCACTGGCAATCAAGAAAACACATCAAATTAAAACTTCCCATTCAGCCAGGTGAGGCGGCCGTGCCTTCAATCCCAGCACTCCAAAGGCAGAAATAAATGGATTTCTCAGAGTTCAAGGCCGAGTTGGTCTACAAAGAGAGTTCTCGGCCAGCATGGGCTACAGAATGAGACTCTGTTTCAAAAACAAAACCAACCAACCAACCAAACATTCACTTAGACTTTACCAAAGCGTCAGATAACCTTTTCTTTTATAAAATTATTTGAAGTATATGTGTGTGTGTGTGTGTGTGTGTGTGTGTGTGTGTGTGTGTGTGTTCGCCCCTTATGTACAGACACTCCTGGAGGCCGGAAGAGGTGGGTGACTGGATCCCCTGTAGGGTTACAGGCAGTCGTGAGCCACCGAGAATGAGTGCTCTGAACTGAACTTGGGTCTGCTTAACTAGGGATCCTTCTCTTGCATGTGAGGCTTGATACTTCCTCCCCCTCCCTCCCCTCCCCTCCCTCCCTCCCCCCTCCCTCCCTCCCTCCCTCCCTCCCTCTATCATTTTAGCTTGGCCTGAACTCACCACAGAACACTGAAGGAAAAGGGAGAAACCGTCACCATCAGGGTCGTCAAGAAGCCAAGGTCGTCTATTTAGAGTACTAGGTGTTTTGTTTTGTTTTCCATACAGGGTTTCTCTGTGTAGTCCTGGCTGTCCTGGAGCTCACTCTGTAGACCAGGCTGGCCTGGAACTCAGGAATCCACCTGCCTCTGCCGCCCAAGTGCTGGGATTAAAGGCATGCGCCACCACACACTTCTTCTTCTTCTTCTTCTTCTTCTTCTTCTTCTTCTTCTTCTTCTTCTTCTTCTTCTTCTTCTTCTTCTTCTTCTTCTTCTTCTTCTTCTTCTTTTTCTTCTTTTTGGAATACTAGGCTTTTTAATTATAGTTTAACTATCTACTTATTAATTTAGTACTTACTAGGTGCATGTGTGTACATGTGTGTACATGTGTACGTGTACGTGTGCATGTGCGTGTGCGTGTGCGGCCATAGAATATCTTACTTTCTTGAAGGTGTCACATCTGCCCTGGGTTCTACCTGCTTTTGAAATCAGTTTTCTAGACCTGTGTTTCCATCTGCAGCATGGTGTTGACTATCTTAGCCAGCACCAGACATTCATGTTCTGCACTAGTTTGGATTCTGAAATAAGCAAAAGCCACTTGGACCCGCATATCACATGCTTTTTGTTATTTATTAACTTTTGTTGAAAGTGGGACTTAAGTCACCAAGGCTAGCCTTAAAATGTCCCAAGGACAGGTGTTCATCAGCAGGCTCGGTTTGTTTCCTGTTGGTGACTGAACCAAGGCTCTGTGCATGCCAGGCAAGTACTCCAGCAGCTGAGTCCAGCTCTTTGCATATGTTTTTAAGATGTCAGTCTCCGTCGGGGCTGAAGAGATGCCTCAGTGGTTAAAAGCACTGGCTGCTCTTCCAGAGGACCTGGGTTTGATTCCAGGCAGCCCAGTGGCTGATTACACCTGTCGGTAACTACAGACCTTAGGGATCTCACGTCCCTTCTGGGATTATTGGGTACTGTGTGTGCACCGTGCATCTCTGACATACACATAATATTAAAACAATAATTAACATCAATCTTTATAAACAAACGTATTTCCCCTAACATTAAACTCTCACATCTTCAACGTCCTTCTAAATTCACCAGTTAAAATTTCAGGCTGTCTGGAATGGGGCTTAGTAGTGGAGAACCTGCTTAGTACCAACAGGGCCCTGGGGTTGGTCCCCAGGAATGAAAGAAATAAGAAAGAAAAGTGGCCGGGCAGTGGTGGCGCACACCTTTAATCCCAGCACTTGGGTGGCAGAGGCAGGTGGATTTCTGAGTTCCAGCCTGGTCTACAGAGTGAGTTCCAGGACAGCCAGGGCTACACAGAGAAACCCTGTCTTGAAAAACCAAAAAAAAAAAAAAAAAAAAAAGGAAAAGAAAAAAAGGGGGGCTGGTGAGATGGCTCAGCGGGTAAGAACACCCGACTGCTCTTCCGAAGGTGATAAGTTCAAATCCCAGCATCCACATGGTGGCTCACAACCATCCGTAACGAGATCTGGCGCCCTCTTCTGGAGTGTCTGAAGACAGCTACAGTGTACTTACATATAATAAATAAAATAAATCTTTTTAAAAAAAAAGAAAAAAAAGAAGGGAAGGAAGGAAGGAAGGAAGGAAGGAAGGAAGAAAGAAAGAAAGAAAGAAAGAAAGAAAGAAAGAAAGAAAGAAAGAAAGAAAGCAAGCAGGCTGGAGAGGTGGCTCAGCGGGTAAGAGCACTGACTGCTCTTTCTAAGTTCCTGAGTTCAAATCCGAGCAACCACATGGTGGCTCACAACCACCTGTAATGAGATCTGATGCCCTTTTCAGCATACTTACATATAATAATAAATAAATCTAAAAAAAAAGAAGAAAAAAGAAAAGAAAGAAGGAAAGAAAAGTGACAAGATACTGATAGACACTGAGCCTGTTAAATAAATAAATAAATAAGGTTTGCCTATTTATTTATTTATTTATTTATTTATTTATTTAGGTTTTTCGAGACGGGGTTTCTCTGTGTAGCCCTGGCTGTCCTGGAACTCACTCTGTAGACCAGGCTGGCCTCAAACTCAGAAATCAGCCTGCTTCTGCCTCCCGAGTCCTGTGATTAAAGACATGTGCCACCACTGCCTGGCATTTTTTTTTTATTTTTTTTTTTTATTTATTTTTTTTTTTTGCTTTTAAAGACAGGAATCTCATGTTTTAACTGCCCTGGAACTTCCTATTGTAGCCCTCACAAGCCTGAAGTCACTCTGTAGACCAGGTTGACCTTAAACTCACAGAAATCTGGCTGCCTCTGGTTGTAGAGTATTGGGGCTAAAGCCATGTGTCACCAGGCCCAGCATGTGAGGGAGACTTCAAGCACACCCGGCTGGCACAGGCCGAATCCTAGTACTCCTAGCTGTGTGGCTGTCTCTCTTGCCTGAAGTAAATATATAAATGTATAAATGAGGATGTAGACACGGGGCGCATGCTCAAGGAACTCCAGTGAATAGGGGGAATGTGCTCTGGGACATCTTTTTTAGCAGATTCTTTTCCTTCTTCCTGGAATCTACCAAACGGAGCTGTAGCTCCATTGGTAAACAGGTCTGTAGCTCCTTGGTAAAGCGCTTGCCTGGAGCACAGGAGGCCACAGGCTCCATTCTGAGCACCACATAAACTGGCTGTGGTGGCACCTTCATGGAATCCCAGCACTGGGGAGTAGGGTCAGGAAGTTTAGAGGTTCAAAGCTATCCTTCTCCTGTGGAGCACCTTCCTCACACGGACTTGGGTTCAACTCCAAGAAACTGGGCGTAGTGGCACACGCCCGTAGCTGAAGCCTTCAGGGGAGAGGGAGGACAGAGACAGAAGGAGCAGAATTTGAAGTCATCCTCAGCTGCATAGCATGTTTGAGGCCTGCCTGGTCTACATCAGACTTTGTCTCAAAGTAAATTGAAACAGACAAACAAATAAACAGAAGACATGTAGGGCCAGATAGGATAGTTCAGAGGGTAAAAATGTCTGTTGTACAACCTGATACTCTGAGTTCAATTGTTGGTACACGAAATGGAAGGAGAGAACCATCTCCTATCTTCACACACACATACCCTCCTCTATCACAACTATAATAATAAAAATTTTAAATTAACCGATTTTTTTTTTTTTTTTTTTTGGTTTTTCGAGACAGGGTTTCTCTGTATAGCCCTGGCTGTTCTGGAACTCACTTTGTAGACCAGGCTGGCCTTGAACTCAGAAATCCGTCTGTCTCTGCCTCCCGAGTGCTGGGATTAAAGGCGTGCACCACCACGCCCAGCAATTAACTGATTTTTAAAAATTGCTCCTCTGTTGAGAATTCTAGGCCAGCTTCAACTACATAGTGAGATCCGGGCTAGCCTGGGCTCCATAGCAAGACCCTGTCTCAAAAGTATATCTTTGAGAGAAAGAGAGAGAAGAGAGAGAGAGAGAGAGAGAGAGAGAGAGAGAGAGGAAACAGTCTAGCGGGTGGGGCCTGACAGACTGAGCCCATTCACAAGGTCTCATTCAGTGGTCTGCATCTGCAGTCCCAACATAGAAGTGCTGGGTACCATAGAATAACCCCAAAGTTCATGGGCCAGCACAACAGAACCGAGAGAGATCTGAGCGCTCTGTCTCAACAGTGGTAGAAGGAGAGAACCAACTCCCTAGAGTTGCCCTTTGATATCCACATGCAACACACACACACAGAGACACACACACAGAGACACACACACCACTCACAATAAATGTAATTAAAACAACAGAAGAAGTCCACATATGAGAGCACTAGAGGCTTGCCGAGAGCACCATTCTGAAAGAGCAGATTAACCGGTTCCAAAGTACACTTGGGTTTTGATTTTCTGGTTCCAAATAACCTTGGCATGTGAGGTGTCACCATATGTTAATATTAATGAGTCAAGCCAAATTACAGTCTGTTATTAAAATACTCACTGGAAAACCGGGGCATTAATTGATTTCTCAGAAGCTTATTATTATTTAATACAGCATTTAATGCGGTCTGTAGGCATGTATGTATACAAAGTAGAAATAGGTTAATATTTATAAAGACTTTGTATAGTAAAACAAAGCTTGGGGGCCTAACTGGGTAGAGATTTCTAGTTTCTCAAGTCCAAAAATATAAGCAGCTCCTATTTTTAAGCACGCAACATGATCTAGGCCTGAGAACATGTGTTACCTGACCTCTGTTAAAGCAACTGGAAAATACTTTCTCTCCAGGCGCCTGGTCAGCTCAGCAGCGGTCTCAAAAATCTTCCCTCCCCCAAATAAAAATAGGCTTTTCAAATGGTTCTGTCCTAGGCAGTGGCTGTTTGTGACGGTTCAGTGTGAAAGCCACTCAGAGACGCACTAAAGCTGTCCACTCTCAGAGCTTTCCTGCAGCATCCACCACACCGTGAGGATATCGGTGTCCCTTTCACAACCAGAAAGTGATGTCCCAACACTTTTTTACCAAATGTTTGGTCAAGATGTGGAGGCTTTTCCAGTGGAGGCTAACAGCCTAGTATGCTTTAAAGCCAGAGAGGATCATGGTCTTTGTGCTCCGCCCACATGGCCTCTCAGGTTTGGCCCAGCTGCCATGGTCAAGTCCCCAGGCACTCTGATCCGGTGCCTGTCCTAATCTACTGAGGATTACTTGTGGTATCACAGCTCAGATGCCTCTGGACAAATATAGTTTATAAGTTACTGTGTTTTAATTAACCCAGAGCCTTGCACTCCCCAGACAGATGCTCCATGGTTGAGCTGTGCTCTGTCCTCCAGCCCAGGGGCTATTTTATAATAGTAAGCAGTCACAATTCACCCATGTACCTACCACCCAAGTTTTTTGGGGGGGACGGGATTGTTTAGTTTGAAGGTTTGTTTATTCATATTCTGTGCATGGGGACAGGCCTACACATATGCAGTCGTACCAAAGATATGCCTGGTGGGTACCGAGGGCAGAAGAAAGCATCA
Organism: Mus minutoides; assembly: GCA_902729485.2. Lineage (NCBI taxonomy): Eukaryota > Metazoa > Chordata > Mammalia > Rodentia > Muridae > Mus > Mus minutoides. The sequence continues at coordinate 1,190,034 of LR749549.1, forward strand.
GAACTCCTGGATCTAGGGTCACTGACTTGGGAGTCACCCTGTGGCTGTTGGGAACTGAATCCTAGGTCTGCTTCAAGAGCAGCAAGTGCTCTTAACCACAGAGCCATTTCTCCTGCCCCACATTTAAAAAGCAAAACTTGAGCTGCCAGGCATGCCGGCGGTAGTACCCACCCTCTTTTATCTCAGCATTCGGGAGGAAGAGGCAGGTGGATCTCTGAGTTCTAGGGACAGCCAGAGTTATATAGAGAAATCCTATCTCAAAAAAAAAAAAAAAAAAGCTTTTTTGAGACAGGGTCTCACTATATGCTTTTTGTTTTTGTTTTTTTTTTGTTTGTTTGTTTTTTCAAGACAGGGTTTCTCTGTGTAGCCCTGCTGTCCTGGAACTCACTTTGTAGACCAGGCTGGCCTCGAACTCAGAAATCTGCCTGCCTCTGCCTCCCGAGTGCTAGGATTAAAGGCGTGCGCCACCACGCCCGGCTCTCACTGTATGCTTTAGCTGGACTCAGTATGTAGAGCAGGCTGGCTTCAAACCCACAGAGCTCTCCCTCTGCTTCCTAAAGGCACCCACACTGTACCTGGGCTTCATGTAATTTTTTAAAATTCCATTTATATATTTAATGAGGGACTGAGGGCTCTGTTTCTTTGGAGGTCAGAATACAACTTAGGGGAGACAGTTGTCTCCTGCCACCATATGGGTCTGGGGGTGGGGATAAAACTCATGCCAGCAGGTGTGGCCACAAGTTGCCTCTACCCACTGAGCAGTCTATGTCTAGGCAGCCCATTGTCTTTATTATTATTTTTATTTATTTATTTTTGGTTTTTTGAGACAGGGTTTCTCTGTATAGCCCTGGCTGTCCTGGAGCTCACTTTGTAGACCAGGCTGGCCTTGAACTCAGAAATCCGCCTGCCTCTGCTTCCTAAGTGCTGGGATTAAAGGCGTGCGCCACCACTGCCCAGCTATTATTTTTAATATGTGTTGTGTGTGGTATATGTGCATGTGTGTAGTATATGTATATGTGCATGTGTGTATGTGTGGACATGTGTGTGGGCACATGTCTTTTAAGTTTCCTTCCTCTGTGCTCTCTAGCTTATTCTTTTGAGACACGGTCTCCCAACTGAAGCCAGCTAGCTAGCTTGCTTAGGGGGGTTTCCTGTCTCTGTTTTCCAAGCTCTGGAATTATATATTAGCTGTCACTTATATTTCAAACTCTGGTTCTTATTCTTGTGTGGCCAGCACTTTACTTGCTCAGCATTCTCTCTCTCTCTCTCTCTCTCTCTCTCTCTCTGTCTGTCTCTCTGTCTCTCTCTTTGTAAAACATTAGTGGCCGGGAAGACGGTGCACTTGGTAGAGTGCTTGCCACATAAGCACACGCATCTGAATTTAATACCCGTCAATCATGTAAAAGCCAGGCAAGGTGGCATCCTCATGTAACCCTAGAGTTGGGAAAGCAGTAACCACCAGTCCCTGGTCCCTGGGGCTTGTTGGCCAACCAGTTTAACAATCTAGTCTAATCTCAGTTAACTCCAGTCCCAGTGAGACATCCCGGCTCAAACACAAGGTGAATGTCTCTGGCTACACACACACACACACACACACACACACACACATACACACACACACACATACACACACACACACACACACACATACACACACAGGCAGAGAGACAGAGACAGAGACAGGAGACAAAAAGTATTAGATTGAATGCAGCTTGGTGTATCTTGCTCTGTGATGTCTTTTCTGGGGTAACCTCATGCTGAATTTGGGAACTATGGTTCTGCATATTTTCCTACTTGATACAAATGTTGTACACAGTACGAATTCTTTCCCTTTTCCTGATTTCTTTCCTTTCCCTTCCTTCCTTCCTTCCTTCCTTCCTTCCTTCCTTCCTTCCTTCCTTCCTTCCTTCCTGACTCCTTTCTTTTAAACAAGCTTTCCTATATCCCAGGCTGGCCCGGAACTCACTATGTAGCCAAGGTAACCTTGAACTCTGCAGTCTGGAATTACAGGCATGGACTTCCTTACCTGACACCGGCTTGCTCTCTGCTTATCTTTTGTAGTGTAAACCTTGTAGTCAGTGCCTTTGATCTCTTAAGTTTTTTTTTTTTTCAAAGTCACAAAGCTCTTTTCTATTTTCTAGTAAAATGCTTAAAGCTTGCCTTTTCTGATATAAGTATTTAATCTTTTTGTTTTTATTTTTTGTTTGTTGGTTTCTTTTTTTTTTTTTTTTTGGTTTTTCGAGACAGGGTTTCTCTGTATAGCCCTGGCTGTCCTGGAACTCACTTTGTAGACCAGGCTGGCCTCGAACTCAGAAATCCGCCTGCCTCTGCCTCCCCAGTGCTGGGATTAAAGGCGTGCGCCACCACGCCCGGCTTTGAAGTTGTTGCTTTTTGAGATATAATCTTATATAGCTCATGTTGTCCTTAAACACAAGGCTGACCTTGAACTCCTGATCTTCCTCAGCCTCCAGAGAGCACCACCATGCCCTGCCCTGTCTCATCCTATTAAGTGTCCCAGCATCCCTCCCTCATTATCCTTTATGGGTTAACCCTGGCCCACTGACTCCTCATGCTGCTGCTGTCCTATGTGGTACTCCCACACCCATGTGAGTATCTGGTTCTTCTGTTCCAGTTCCAGGTGTTTGTATGCGTGTGGAAACACAACAGAGCTCTAGTCTGTGTGCTGCTATGGAGACTCTAACTAGGGGCAAAGGGTTTTTTTTCTCTCACGTTCTTTGTACCGTAATTTCAGGGGTAGCCTCATCAAACCATGCTGAATTCACTCTCACAGTAATGTGTGATTTTAGAGAGCTTCTTTTACATAAAATTGGTTAGCAGAGCAACTTAATGACTGTGCTGAGTGACTTCTTCATTTCTCAGAGGATCAAAAGCCTAGGTACATGCACAATGGTATACAGCAGCCTTATCTGCCTCTATTGATGGGTCTGCTTCTGCTACCCGGCTACCTCCACGAAGATCCTTTTTTAGATTGAGATTCAGCGAGTGTCCAAACCATCGAGGGGTTGATAAACACAGCACTAAGCCTGGGTTTAAGTGATGTCTCGCATGCCTTGATGGAGCTGTGCTTATTAAGCCACCACACTTTTAGGTTTGTCTTGGCCTTCAGAACACTGCGGCATGAGAGGGCCACATGCTCAGAGGTTGCCTATTTCCCTGACTCTAGTTTTTTTTTTTGATATTCTTCTTCATTTTCTGCATTCTGCTTCTTCAAGCAGAAATAATATGTTTTGTTTGTTTAATTGGTTGTTTGGTTTTGTGGGATAGGGTGTCACCTGATGTACCCCTGGCTAGCTTAGTCCATAGGTAGCTCCCAACTTGTGGCGATCTTCCTGACTCTGTCTCCTGAGTGCTGAGAATATCGGCATGCCCATCATTCCTGGCCCAAGCAGGCTTTTCTTCATAGTTTATTTGCTTAAAAAACTTTATGATGGGACTGGAGAGGTAGCTCAGCAGTTAAAAACACTGACTGCTCTTCCAGAGGTTCTGAGTTCAATTCCCAGCAACCACATGGTGGCTCATAACCATCTGTAATGAGATTCAATGACCTCTTCTGGAGTGTGTCTGAAGATAGCTACAGTGTACTCATATACACAAAATACATAATTCATTTTTTTTTGAGACAGGGTTTCTCTGTATAGCCCTGGCTGTCCTGGAACTCACTTTGTAGACCAGGCTGGCCTCGAACTCAAAGATCCGCCTGCCTCTGCCTCCCGAGTGCTGGGATTAAAGGCGTATGCCACCACGCCCGGCCGATAATTCTTTTTAAAAACTTTATGATGTATGAAGATATTAAAATTGTATATATTAATGAGGATGGCATACTGTTTGGACACATAAACATTGAATAATGTTTAAGTTGGCTTTAGCATATTTATATCCTTAAACATTTTTAAAAGATTTATCTTTTCATTAAAAAGCTTATATGTATGTGTGTATCTATGTGTTGGTATGTGCACAGGAGTGCAGGTGTCCTTGAAGATGTCAGAAGCCCCTGGAGCTGGAGTTACAGATGGTTGTGCGTTGCCCAAATGTGGGTACTGGGAGCTCAGGTCCTTTTCACAGCAAGAAGCACTCTTCCCCGCAGACCCATCGCTCGAGTGCCTCCTCCTTTATAGTGAAACGTTTGAAGTCCTTTCTCCTGGCTTTCTGAAGCATAAGTGTGTCCATGTCAGCAGCTCTTGCTCCTGTGCAAATCCATCAGAGCTTCCCTACCTCTGATGATTCACCTCCTCTTCCTCTTTTCTTTCTCCTCCTCCATTTCAAGAACTGAAGTCAGGGCTTCCCATATGCTAAACAAGCACACCCCCATTTAGCCACACTTCCAGGTCAACTTCTTGCTTTATGTATTTTATTGATGTCTGTTAAACTTGAATTTATTGTTATGGTATGGTGGGAGTATGAGGTGTGTCTGTGTCAGAAGATGACTGTGTTCAGTAGGCTCTCTCCGTCCATCTGGACACAGACTCTGGACACGGGCCTGGGATCCTCAGCTCATCAGAGGCACTTTTATCCACTAAGCCATCTAGGTTGGCCCTGTTTGTTTAAGACAGGGTTTCTCTATGTAGCCCAGGCTGACCTTCCACTCAGATCGTTGCTCCTAATATTTTAAGCAATTCTATTCTGTGTGTGTTGCATTATAAATGACACCAACTCCTTTTGTGGGACAGTGGAGTATACATTCTAAAGACAATGAGAGCTGGGCTTAGCGGTATGTATCTTTAATCCTAGCAGGCAGGAAGCAGAGGTAGACTGATCTCTGTAGGTTTCAAGACAGCCTGGTCTACTTGTGAGTTTCAGGAGGGCCTGAGCTACCAAGACCCTGTCTTGAACAAACAAGAGCAAACAAATAAATAAACACAGTGAGAAATGTCCAATAAATGTGGAATAATGGAAGTCTGGAACTTCAGTGGCACGATGATTGTCCAGAGTCATTAGTATAGGAAGTTAATTTTCATGTTTTAGTGTGTAGGCCTTTCTCTACTCAATAATACTGTATTAAAGTCAGGGATGAGAAAAAAAATCTTATCTTACTTTAAATTTCTGCTAGTAAATCCAAACCACGTCCTCTAACCTTAAAATGCAGTGTGATTGGCAGGTTGTCATTGTGATATTTTACTAAGCACTGAATTGAGCTGCTTATGAACGGCTGTGGGGCTTTTCTTTTGAGCTGAACCTAAATCTGATTTTTAAAAAACATGGCTCATAGAGCTTTTGTGTTCTTATGAGTCCTGGTAACCCCCTCTAGGGGCATCTCTCTCAGGCCGCTCAGTCCATTCACTGGGCACATACAAAGCGTTTTGTTCCTTTGCTCACACCAGCACGCCATCTCCCAAGGAGACGCTGAATGCCCACTAAGTCATGCTTTCCCATTACTCATTCCTCCTTTTCTCCCAAGGTGGCGTGTGGGAGGTGTTGTGCTGGGGTTCGACAAGAATAGGCTAGGAAGCTTTCTGCTGGATACACTCATGCCTGAGCGTGGTTCCGTTCCCACCGCGCCGGGCTCGGTGGCTTCACCGTGTGAGCTGTTTTTCCAAACGGACAATGACTACACACTCGGCCGCTCCCACATAATCCCAACTCTCGGATGGCATCTGGACCGTCCAGTCCCGCCCGGTCACTGAGCCACTTTCTGTCCCCTTACGAAGCGGGTCATTCGGCTACACAGGCGCGACTGCTACCCACTAACACCCTTCGGGGGGGTCACCCGGGAGGGAACTCTGGACACCGGCTTTGCCCACCAGGCACGCCCGCACCCGCACCCGCACCCGCAACCGCATCTGCTCCCGTACCACCAGGGTGCGCTCGAGAGTCTCAGTCCCTCCGCCGGCACCTCCCGCCCCCTTTTCCAGCCTCACTTTACTATTGGTCATTTGTCTCAAGGTCTTCATCTCGATTGGTCACCTTCCGCGTCGGTCTCGGTTGCTGGGCGGGCCGAGGTGACGCGCGGCGCTCTAGCTCGGGGCGGTGTCCCGCGCCGGCGGCTTCGGGCGGAGTTTGGCGAGCTGCGTCGCGGTGTAGTCAGACGGCAGTGGTCCTGGGAGGCGACAGCTCGCGTCCGAGCTTCTTTCTGTTCCTCCGCCTCATCCACCGCCGCGCCCCGGCCTCCCGCCAATCCTCGATGCAGAGTTGGGCGGCCGCGTGATGGGGCTGCGGAGCGGCGCCCTGCGGCTCGCGGCGGCCGCTGCCTGCGCTGAGGTGCGTCGGTGCCTGGCCTCCCGCGCCACTGCGCGCCTCGGCGTCTTCTGACTCGGCCGGCTCGCCCCGTCGGTCCGCAGCGCGGCTGAGGTGAGGAGGCTGAGGTGGGGCGGCCGAGGGGAGGTGGGCGGTGGTGCCGCGGCGCCGGCGAAGGGGGCCGCTCCCGCGGGAGGGACTCCCGGCCGGTGATGGGCCTGAAGGGGGCGAAGCGAGGAAGCGGCGCGGCCGGCGAGGGCTCCGGCTCCGCGGTGAGGAGCCTCGCCCTCCGTGGAGAGACCTGGCCGGCCGGCCGCGAGCGCCGGGCTTTGGTCCAGCGGCCTGCCGGTCCCCTGCAGTGCCCTGCACCAGCCCTCCGCTTTCCCTGGGCTGCCAGGCCCCGCTCTGTCCGCGGCCCAGCACATCCGTCGCTGTCCCGCCGTATGTGCGCACATTGCAGCTCTGACGAGCCGGCCCTGCCTAGCTTGGAGCCAGCCGATCTCTCCCCCCTCTTCTGTTCTCTCACCCCCCATTGTGGTTGGCATCAGGGTTCCAACTGGGAATGTGGCAATGCCCCTGAGCCCGGTGAAGGTAGGAAAGGGCATCCGACAGAGCGGAGGGCGCAAGGGCTGGACGGAGGAAGCGATGCAGAGGGAGGGGGCTTGTTGGATGCTGGCCAGATGAGAGGAAGGCTGATGTGGGCTCGACGTTCAGCCGACCAGGATCACTCTGGCAGCCATATTGGGAGGATGATCTGACAAATCCCTTTAGGAGCCAAGTCCGGTTGCTGGAAGGCACCGAGTGACAGCCCTGGCAGCTTTCAGGGTGACTGGCCGCACCAGAAGCCAAGTTGTGGGGGTTGGGAGGCCGCTCAGAGCAAGCTAGTCATTGTTCATGCAATGCAAACCCTCACCGACTGTAAATGCAAAATTGAGCTCCAAAATCACTTTTTCTCTTTGGTGAATTGCTATACGAGCCTTCAGGGTAAACTGGCGTGGAGATTCCATTTATGTTGGGGTGAAGTTCTGTGTTTCTGTCCTTATCATCAATATCCACCGCTGCTTTGGCCCTCGAAGGCCTGTTGATGTTTAAGGCCACTTTACCATATTGGAGGCTCTTGGTGTATTGCATGGCGTGCATAGATTTGCATAGTATCTCATCGTGCAGAGATTAGGGAAAGTGGAATATTCTGGTAGCAGAGAAGACTTGCAGCAGTATCTCTGAGGATGCAGGTTGTCATCTTTGTGGAATCTGGAGGTAGCCTAATTTAGATTGTCAACAGATCTCTTGCTTATGTAGCTCTCTCTGGTCCAAGCAGCTGTTCTGCCAACACTAAGCATGCTGCTTTGTGTCATGATGTGCCTGTCTCAACCCAGAGAAAAGTGGTGTTCGGCTTTGAATAACTGTTTAAAAGTGACATTATAGTGGATATTGGACTTAAAGGTTGGCATTTTGTGGATTCGGCTTAGTCATAACCAAATTTTAGCTTGCCTTCTCATTTGAGAAGCATGGTAGTTGATATTGATTATGAAGTAATTGAAGTTGTTAATGTTCTATTTGAGGAGAGACTTTGAAGATTACTCATCTTGATGTTTTAAAGTAGATTTAGAAATGATCAATAACTGGCTTCAGAGTGAGCCTGTAAATGTGTTTCCCTATATTTTGATCGTGCACAGGACCTGGAGAGATGGCGTGACTCCTGCCTTCTTTATGCCCTTTAATTTAAACTTCATTTATTATATATACATTTGTTTTGGGGAGGGAGCTGGAGCTCTAGCTCAGGTCTTAGACATGTTAGACAAGCTGTCTACTACTGAGCTAGACTCCCACAATCCATACTCCCTTTTTTAAATGCATAAGTTCTTTTTTTTCCCTATTTTAATTATCTGTCTATGTAAGAATACCTACAAAAACAAATTCCAATGTTTTTCTACTTCTAAAAAAAATCAGCACACTATTTTTTGTAATTTTTATTGTTAAGCAATCTCAGTGAACTTTCAACAGACACTAATTTTTTTTTAAAATTTGCTTATTTTATGTGTATGAGTGTTTTGCTTGCATGTATATACATGTGCACTATGTGCTTGTGTGGTGCCCTCCAAGGAAAGATGAGGGTTGGATCCTCTGGATCTGGAGTGACAGGTGATTGTGAGCCACTCTATGGGTGCTGGGAGCTGAACTATGGTCCCCCTCAGGAGCAAACAGTGCTCCTAACCGCTGAGCTGCTTCTTAAGACTAAAGTTAGTGGTGTTTGCAGTACATTAATACTCAAGAAATACAGAATGTTTATGATCCCATATCAAAATAAGAAATAGCTTTAAGTACATATAAAGAACTGAGATTAAATATAATTTAAGCTTTTGAAAAAATTAGTCCTGCTGGGTGGTGGTGGTGCATGCCTTTAATCCTAGCACTTGGGAGGCAGAGGCAGGCAGATTTCTGAATTCGAGGCCAGCCTGGTCTACAGAGTGAGTTCAAGGACAGCCAAGGCTATACAGAGAAACCCTGTTTCAAAAAACAACAACAAATAATTAGTCCTGATTATAAATCTGAAATGGAGGAAAGATTTCTTGACTCTGCATAGGTCTTTGCTGTTGAATAATTTTCTAGAATTTATCCAATTAAATACAGATTTCGTGATTTTGCATAGGTCTTCACTATTGAATATTTTTCTAGAATTTATCCAATTAAGTACAGTTTCTAAGGCATAGGTCAGACTGCTTTCCATTTCAAACCCAGATATGAATGCACTTTCTTTTTTTCTACTAAACTAGTGCAGGGAATAAATTATTGTCTGTCAGCAGTTCCCAAGGCCAAAGCTTTCCAGCCTATTTTTTTCTGTTTTGGTCTTGTTCTGTGTACAAAATAAAGGTCAACAATGAATCCCTGCTGCTTTGTTTGTAAACCCCTTCCCAGGCTACTCACTGTAACAAGTCTTTCCCAAGAGTAAGCATATCCCTTCGGTCTTGTAAACTGATGTGATATAATTCACAGTGCCCTGAAGTTAAAGGTGTATTGTTCCTGTTTCATAGTGTTCTCTTTGAAAGAGGTCTTGTGTGAACAAATAGTGGTAAACTTGTGAACTCCATAAGAGAGTGAATATGTATACTTCTAGAACCTTTATTTTGGTGCAGGGTAGAAGACATTAAACAGATGTGGCTGTGATAGGAAAAGCTTGTAGAAGGGGTCTTCGACTGCCCAGAGGTTGTTTTGTGTGATTGGTTTGTTCTCATGGTGGTTAGAGATTAACCCAGCCCATAGAGAGACTCAGGTCTTCATCCTAAAATACTGTAAGGCCTGCCGTTTGTTCTCCCTTTCGCATTGCGGTGCGTATTCCCTTTACCACTTAGTGCACTGCTGCTTGTGCTGTAGAAGCGTCTGTGATTTTCTCTTTCTCATCCTGTATAACATTAATGGTTTTATGGTTGTTTATGGCTGCATACGAGGTGCAGGTTAAAAGACTAACATCTATGCTTGCTTTGGCAGCACATATACTAAAAGACTAAAAATATCTCTTAGATACAAAACCTTTTTTTTTGGTTGGCGGGGCTGAGGACTGAACTTGTTAGGCAAGTGCTCTACCCAATCCCCAGCCTCATAAAGCTTTTCCATTTTATTTTACAATTTAAAAATTTCATGTTTACCACAGAGCTTGACATTCAGTTACATACTTCTGTCATTTTCTCCCTTGGTAACTTGGTATCTTTCGTCTTAGTTTTCCTTCACATTCAAATGTTATTGTTATTTTTGTGTTGCTAGGCATTGGACCCTGGGCTTCGCATATGCTGAGGTAGGGAATGTGCTCCTGAGCTAGGGCTCTAGTAGCCTCATACAGATTTTTCACATCATCTTTGCAGATGTCAGTGACTATCTCCATAAACAGTAGCAGCAGCAATAACAAGGAGAAAAGCATTGTACTCAGATTAAACAGTTTCTATATATCAGGAGGCTCTTCTGTAAGCACATTTATTAGCCAAATTCATAGACAGCCATGCCAAGTACATTCTGTTATAGTTCTTTCTCATGTGAAGAAACTGAAACATGCTAAACTTCCCTACCATGACTAGATTTGAGTTAGTAACCACTGTGCTGAACTTCTTTAGAAACTACCCCTCCCTTAAAATTCCTTCACTTCTCAAGCACTGGCTGGGTTCTTTTCTGGTTGCTCTTGTGCCACATCTTCTAACATGTCATTGCTTTCAGATCCCACATTTGCCTTCTGATCTTAAACCCTCGTAATTTAGAGTTCTCACTTCTGTAGTCTTTTTCCTTGTGCATTCCATGTTGAGTCCCCAAGGCTCCTAGTCTTTTCGTTTCCTATATTGTGACATCTGGGTTTGCTGCTCCAGCTCTTTTCTTTCTTTTTTTTTTTTTTTTGGTTTTTTTTTTTTTTTTTTTTTTTTTTTTTTTTTTTTTTTTTTTTTTTTTTTTTTTTTTTTTTTTTTGTTTTTTGTTTTTTGTTTTTTTTTGGCTTTTTTGAGACAGGGTTTCTCTGTATAGCCCTGGCTGACCTGGAACTCACTTTGTAGACCAGGCTGGCCTCGAACTCAGAAATCCACCTGCCTCTGCCTCCCGAGTGCTGGGACTAAAGGCGTGCGCCACCATGCCCGGCACTCCAGCTCTTTTCTTATGATACCAACATTTGCTGTTTTAAGTTCCTTACTCTTCTGAAGGGCCACTAGACACATGCCAGCTTGAACCCTTCCTGAGATCCGTTTGGTTGTTGTTTTGAGACAGAGTCTCTATGTAGCTCTGGCTGTCCTGAAACTCATTATGTAGACCAGGCTGGCCTCAAACTCACAGAGAGCTAGCTGCCTCTGCCTTGCAAGACTGACTGAAGGTATACACCATCTAACACTTAGTACCAGGATGATTCAAAGCCTTCCCCTTATGCTGTCTTTAGAGTTTTATTTTGTTTTTTCAAACAGGGTCTATGCAGTCCAGGCTTCCCTCCTCCTGCCTCAGGCTCCTGAATGCTGGGCTTATAGGCATGCACTAATACCTGGCCCACTTTAAAATTTAGCATTTAAAAACTATGATTTATCTTTTCCTTTTTGCTTTAATTTCTAAACTAAACTATTAGTCCAGGTAAGCTGGACTTATCCCTCTGTACACAAGATTTTTGTTTACTTATATTTCAATAGTCTCATTATATGTGGAGCTTATAGTACTTTGCTCAAATACTTTCCAAAGGCAGTAAGTATTACAAAGTACAAACAAAAATTTCTCATAATGGTTTATTTTACTATTTATTTTAACTGGGATGTATATTATACAATCCAAGTGCTAGTTCTTGAAATCAAAACCAAACAACACAGCAAATCTTTAAAATTTATACAAATTTATATTTATTAAATTTATAAAATTTATATTTAATGAGCTGGATGGCTGTGTGTGTAGACCGGAACACAGTGGACTCGGGACTGAAGCCAGCCCCATGAAACAAAAGCAGAGAAAAGTTCAAGGACAGAGCAAGTTAAGTAAGAGACACTTGCAGAGTAGTGATGTAAAATGTGCATACCACTCCCTGTCACCTCCTAACAATAAAGGCTGGAAACCTGAATAAGAACAATATCAAAGAAGTAGGGGACTCTAGAGCCACTCATGCTGACTGTAATCAGCTAGAGAGAGGAGACACTTTATTTTTTAATACAAGGTTGTGCACTCCTGTATGCTTTATTAACATGTTGCATACACATTCTAGGGAATCCCTGTCTTGGAGAAACTTTCATTCTATGGGGGAAAGAGGCATTAAAGCTGAGCTGCTCTGAATGGACTCGAGGGAAGGGAGGTAAAGCCCAGAAGGGAAGTGGTGTGTAGCTCTATAGCTCAGTCAGGGGAGGCTGTGCTGAGGTGGTGAGATTTAAGCAAAAATCTGAAAGAGGTGAAGGAGTTAGCCAGGCAGATTAGAGAAAAAGAGCAATCCAGGCTGAAGAGAGCATGAGCCCTAAGGTAGAACTTGCCAGGCATGTTCAAGGAACAGTGGGGAAAAGTTAGTAAAGGAGAAGGAGCATCCAATAAAACAAATTCCAAAAGATAGGAGGAGCCAGTGATACACAGCACAGGCCGAGGGATTAGCTGGTTAGGGAGGAAACCTTTCTCAGGCCAGAGGAAAGAAAAGCAGGGCAGGGAGGATTGTAAGAGAAAGAGGGAGGTTGAAGGAGCTCCTGCCTTTTTTCCTATGAGGTGGTAGATACATTTTTTGCTAAGCAAAGGCAGTGGAAGATCAAGCCACTGTGAACATCCTGCTAGGACCAAGCAGACCTGCTTCAGCAAGCATCAAAGTCAAACTGAGGGGTTCCATACTGTGGTGGCACCAATCCCCAGCCCTATGTGAAGCTTTTCCATGAAACAAAGTAAGATACACACAGAAATGTAAAATGTTTTTTTTTTTTGTTTTTTGGCTTGTCGAGACAGGGTTTCTCTGTGTAGCCCTGGCTGTCCTGGAACTAACTTTGTAGACCAGGCTGGCCTTGAACTCAGAAATCCGCCTGCCTCTGCCTCCCAAGTGCTGGGATTAATTTTTTTTTGGAAGTAAAATGTTTTAAAAATCAAATTTGCCGGGCAGTGGTGGCACATGCCTGTAATCCCAGCACTTGGGAGGCAGAGGCAGGTGAATTTCTGAGTTCGAGGCCAGCCTGGTCTACAGAGTGAGTTCCAGGACAGCCAGGACTGCACAGAGAAACCCTCTCTTGAAACCCCCCCCCCCAAAAAAAAAAATCAAATTCACCTGCTTTTCAAGCTGGGAATATAGTATTATAACTTAACTGTTTCTAATAAAAAATGTAATCAGTTGCTTAGAATACTTTATTTCAAGCTGATGAACCATAGGGCTATTTTCCTCTAATCCATGGATGCCTCCCTTAAACCCCCATGCTGGGTATAGAATCTAGGGCTTTGTGCATATTAGACAAGCACTCTATATACAACTGGGCTGCATCTCCAACTCCTGTTTCTTGAGGTGTTAATTGATTTCTAAGAGAAAACAAAAAAGCCATGTCAGCAGTACAAATGATTGTTGATCTTGTAGTTTCAGAGGCAAGAGGATATCTGTCTGGTAAATCTAAAAATTGTATCAGGTTATTTTAGACAGTGGTTAAAAGAAAACAGTTGGAGACCCTGGCGGAGCCTGTTCAGCCACATTGGAAATTGAAAATCTGATCTGTCAGAGACTGTTCCTGTGTCATCTGAATCTTGGCATTGAGTTAGGATGCGAAAAGCAGCATTCCTGACATGGGATCTAGTTTGCACTTTCACAGAATGACCAGAGAATCAAAGACCAAAAATACACACACCCCTTCCCTTTCTGCTTCTCCCTCTCCCTCTCTTTCTATCTTCCCCTCAACCCCCACATTCTTACATGTTGGGGCCACTTTGCAGGTTTAGCTATGATCCTAAAACTTGCTTTGCCTTTATTGAAGTTATTAGATATAGAGAAATGTATAAATGTTTTATATAAAGGAATTATTCTTAGTCTCTCTCTCTTTTTAAAGTTTTATTTTTATGTACACCTGCATGCTAGAAGAGAGCATTAGATCCCAGCATAGATGGTTATTAGTAACCATGTGGATGCTGGGAATTGAACTCAGGACCTCTGGAAGAAAAGACTGATCTTAACTGCTGAGCCATCTCTCCAGCCCTTCAAGACAGGGTTTCTCTGTGTAGCCCTGGCTGTCCTGGAACTCACTCTCTAGACCAGGCTAGCCTCGAACTCAGAAATCCAAGTGCCTCTGCCTCCCAAGTGCTAGGATTAAAGGAATGCGCCACCACTGCCTGGTTCTTTTTAATTTTTAAAGATGATTTATTTTTATTTTTATGTGCATTGGTGTTTTGCCTGCATGTGTTTCTGCCAGATCCCTTGGAATTGTAGTCACAGACGGTTGTGAGCTGCTGGGAAGAGCTGCTGAGCCATCTTTCCTGCCCCTATTTGTAGTATATCAAAGGTTCTCTACTCTAGAAGTTTACTTCACTTTGTGGTGTATTTGTTTGTTTGTTTGTTTGTTTGTTTGAAATGTAGTATAATTTACTGTAGGCTGGCTTTGAACTCCTGTGTAGTAGAGGCTGCTCTTGGATTCCTGTTTTTCTATCTGCTTGCCTTCCCTTCTCAAGTTTATGAGCCACCCTACCCAGCTCATTATTATTAATTTTTTTAAAGGTAAGGTCTCATGCAGCCCTGGTTAGCACTCACTGTGTACTCTAGATTAACCTTGAATTCTCGATCTTCCTGCCTCTACCTCCCAAGTGCTGTGATTACAAATGGGTGCCTCTTTACATGCCTTTTCTGTTTGCTTTGTTCTTTAAATTACAAATCATTCCTTGAGAATACAATTTAGTCACAGGCATGGCAGTATATACATGCTTTTAATCCCAGCATTCAGGAGACAGAGGGATCTCTGTGATTTAAGGGCCAGTCTGGTTATGTCAATTCCAGGACTGTCAGAGCAACATAGTGAAAATATCTCTCTCTCTCTCTCTCTNTATATATATATATATATATATATATATATATATATATATATATAATTTTAAATTTCTTGATGTCAAACTGTTGTTCTAGAAAGTTGATCTGGTAATAGTTTCTTTTTAGAATAAAAATTAGTATTATGAACTTAGAATAAAAACTAGATTAAGGTAGCTAGCTACTGAAACAAACATTTGCCCAGTCCCAAACTTTATGCATCTCAGTGAATTTTTCAAATTTTGTTTTAGATCTATTTATTTTATTATTTTATGTGTACAAATGTGCACCATGTGGTGCTTGGTACCCATGGAAATCAGAAGAGGTGTAGGATCTTCTGAACTGCAGTTATAAATGAGTGTGAGTCTGCATGTGGAGAGTCAAACCTGGGTCCTCTGCCAGGGCAGGCGCTCTTAACTGCTGTGCTGTCATCTCTCCAGTCTTTTTCAGTGGCCTTTTCTTCACTAGTGTTTTTAAAACACTATTTCTGGTTAAAATAGGTGTCTTCAAAATCTTTAGTTTTAATTTTCTTTTTAAATGTGTATGACTGTTTTGTCTTCATGTTTGGGTACCTATGCAGGCCAGAAGAGGGCATTGTATTCCCCCTGGGACTGGAGTTACATGATAATGAGCCACCATGTGGGTGCTAGGGATTGAACTCAGGTCCTCTGGAAAAGCAGCCAGTGCTCTTAACTACTAAGCCATCTCTTCTGTTCCTAATCTGTGTTTTAGGAGTATAATCTTACATGCTTACATGCTTTCTTTCTTTCTTTCTTTCTTTTTTTTTTGCTTTTTCGAGACAGGGTTTCTCTGTAGCCCCGGCTGTCCTGCAACTCACTCTGTAGACTAGGCTGGCCTCGAACTCAGAAATCCACCTGCCTCTGCCTCCTAAGTGCTGGGATTAAAGGCATGCGCCACCACGCCCGGCTCTTACATGCTTTCTATAAACGTATATGACAAAAATAAATTAACCCCAAACAAATCAAAACAGCTTGGTATAGTAGTTTGCTTTTTTTCTATTGCTGTGGTAAAGACCTTGAATAAAAGCCACTTAGGTTGGAAAGGATTCTTTAGCTTACAAGCTATATTACATCACCAGGGGAAGCCAAGGCAGGAGCTCAAGGCAGGCACTTGGAACTGAAGGAGAGACCACTGAGAAACACTGAGAAACCTGGGGACTGCTGACTTGCTCCCGGGGAGCTTGTTCTGTTTGCTTTATTATACCACACAGGACCATCTGTGCAGGGGTGATACTGCTCATAGTAAGCTGGGGCCTTTCCATATCAATTGCCTATTAGGAAAATGCCCCACAGGCTTGCATACAGCCAGATCTTAATGGAGGCGGTTTCTCAATTGAGGTCTTCTCTTTTAAGATGACTCTAACTGTGTCAAGTTGACAAAAGACTAGCTAACACATCTGGTTTATTCATAATAAACAAATATTGTTCATTTCTTTCTTTTTTTTTTTTTTTTTTTTTTTTTTTTTTTTTTTTTTTTTTTTTTTTTTTTTTTTTTTTTTTTTTTTTTTTTTTTTTTTTTTTTTTTTTTTTTTTTTTTTTTTTTTTTTTTTTTTTTTTTTTTTTTTTTTTTTGGTTTTTCAAGACAGGGTTTCTCTGTATAGCCCTGGCTGTCCTGGAACTCACTTTGTAGACCAGGCTGGCCTCGAACTCAGAAATCAGCCTGCCTCTGCCTCCCGAGTGCTGGGATTAAAGGCGTGCGCCACCACGCAGGCCTATATTGTTCATTTCTATTTCTTCACTTTGCAAGATAATCAATTTGTTTTCTCCTTACTTCTAATAATCTATGTTGCCTCTGAGAGCAAATGGAAATCTCACAAGAACAAAGATAAGCAGGCTGAATATTATATTCAAATATATTATATTCAAATATAACTGAATATTTGAGAAATATTCAGTTAAGAAACTTCAATTTTTCCCTCCTCAGACAGGGTTTCTCTGTATAATAGCCCTGGGAGTCCTCAAACTCACAGAGACCCACCTGCCTCTGTCCCACAAGTGCTGGGATTAATGGTGTGTGCCACCATGCCCAGCAAACTTTTTTTTTTTTTTTAAAGATTTATTTTATTTATTATATGTAAGTACACTGTAGCTGTCTTCAGACACTCCAGAAGAGGGCACCAGATCTCGTTACGGATGGTTGTGAGCCACCATGTGGATGCTGGGATTTGAACTTATCACCTTCGGAAGAGCAGTCAGGTGCTCTTACCCGCTGAGCCATCTCACCAGCCCCCATGCCCAGCAAACTTAAGTGTTTAATTGTCCCTTTAATGTTAGCGAATGCTTCTGGAATTTTTGCTCCAGTCTATTTTCCTAATGCTTTTAACTATGCTGTAGTATGGGGTGTATAACTGATTTATACACTTATACACCCCAGCTGCTTTTCTTGTGTGTTGTGTGCATTCATTTGTGTTTATGTGTTTGTGTGTGTATCTATGTGGAGACCAGAGAACAACCTTACAAGTGGTTTCTCAGTAGTCATTCACTGTTTTTTGAGACAAGGTCTTTTCACTGGCCTGAAGTTTATGATGAGCTTGGTCGGCTGGCTAGCAAGCAGCCACAGATCCTTCTGTCTCTGTTTCTCTGGTTCTGGGACTGGAACTTGTTTTGTTTTTGAGAAAGGGTATCACTATGTAGTTTTGGCTGGCTTAGAACTCACTATGTAGACCAGATCATACAGATTTGTTTGACCCTGCCTCCCGACTCCTGAGTGCTGATATTCAATCTGTGTACCATCACACTTGGCAAGTTTTGAAGTTGTAATTGTCTGATGGACATCTGTTATAGAAGACTATAGTTATAGGTAATTTATGCAGTAACTTTCTTATAGTTCACTTAACTGTAATTTCAGTTTTGGTACTGAAGATAGTCTATTTTACCACAGAGTTAAATTAAAAAGTGTGTATTTTTTTTATATTTTTGCATGTTCATATTGTTGTGGGAAAGTCCCCCCCCATTGCATTTTGTGGGAAAAGAAAATTAAAATGTATATATTATTGGATGGGGATGTATACTTGGTAAAGTGTTTCTCTAGTATGCATGAAGCCCTGGATTTGGAGCAGGAGGATCAGAGGTTGGAAGAAGGGAGGGAGAGAGTGGGATACAAATAATTGCTTCCCCAACCAAAAAGGAATTTGATGATTAACTAACAGGAACATGGTAGGAATGGAAAGAAATTTTATAGCTAGATGGATAGAGGGGGCAAGCTAGTTTTTGGGTGAGAGCTATTTTGGCCTTGTTTATGTGAGGTTGAATGAAATGTGGGCAGAACAGTTAGGGAGGGGAACTAAGCCGGCTGCACAATGATGGTGTGAGGATGTTAGAGATATTCAGGTTTTAGTTCATGGGAACAAGCCTGTTGTGTCAAAAGCTGAGTAAAGAGGGTTCAGGCTTTTTAATTTCTAAGCCTGAAGATTTGAGTAATTTGCTAGGTCTTAGGTAGAAGACAAAAAGAAAGAAAGAAACAAATCTTTTAAAAAAAACTTAAGTATTCAAACTAACTGCCAACATTTTAGCAATCTTTTTTCTATTCCTGGTTATCAAAATTTTTACGCCTTTTCTTGAAGGAAAATCATTGCTTTTTGTTTGATAAATGATATCTTTTTATAACCACCGTCTCCCTAGTTCTGCTATTTAAAGAAACTGGGTGACTTGTTTAGTATTTCTTCTCCTATTCTGGATATGGGTAATATCTTTCAGTTACCACTGAGAGCTGGATTATTTGGGTCTATTTAGCAATTGTGAAAGACCCTGGGGTTGGGTGAGTGGAGGAATTGGGCTAGAACATGGATCATGTCCTTTGACTTTGGTCTTAGATTATTAGAAATGAGAATGACCCGAAAGTCATGCTTTAGGAAGGTTGTTTTGATTTGGGGGCTGGTCTCTTGTTTTGTAAGCTTGAGTGCCTGAGTTCTGAGCCGTAGCACCCCAGCTGTATAAGCCTGTGATTAGTGCTGCAAGGGAAGGATACAGAAACAGGGGGATTGCTGGGGCTCAACTAGCCTGCCAGCCTAGCTGAAAAACAGTTAGGTCCAGGTCTGTAGAGCCTGTCTTCAGGGACTATGATAGAGCAGGACTCTCATCTTCCTCTAGGCTCCGTCTCCCACCAATTGTCCTCTGACACACAAAATAAATAAATTTAAAACAAAAATCCAGTACTTGGTACCTACCTTAAAACTGTTGAATGAGCTGGGCGTAGTGGTGCAGGCCTTTAATCCCAGCACTGGGGGGGCAGAGGCAGGCGGATTTCAGAGTTTGAGGCCAGCCTGGTCTACAAAGTGAGTACCAGGACAGCCAGGGCTATACAGAGAAACCCTGTCTCAAAAAACCAAAACCAAAAAAACCCCCCCAAAACCCAAAAAAACAAAACATGTTGAATACTGGCCAGTGGCTATTTTATTGTTTTTTAGTTCTGTTTATAACCCTGGTAAAGGACTATTGGGTCAAAATGGAAAGCTCAAAAAAGTTCCTTTGTTGCAAGCATCCTCGGAATGAGAGGTCGGCAGGGCCTGAAATCCTAGCATTTGTGAGGTTGAAGCAGACAGGATGGAGAATTCAATCCAGCCTTGGCCACATAGTGAACCTTATTTCCAAAAGAGCTCAAGGGACAGACTACTAGGGGGAGATAACTAATTTTTGGATATCATAAGAGTTAGAATGATAATTACATATCAAAGTCCTGGGGGAACTGAAATGTTGCTGTGATCTTTCTCCTCTTCCCTTTCTTTTCCTTTCCTCCTCCCTCCCCCTCTGTATGTATGTACTGATGTATGTATTCAATCATCCATCTATTTACCCAGTGACTGAACTTAGGACCACCGAGTTAATCTCCAGCACTTTTTTTTTTTTTTTTTTTTTGGTTTTTCGAGACAGGGTCTCTCTGTTTTTAGTTCTGACTGTCCTGGAACTCACTTTGTAGACCAGGTTGGCCTCGAACTCAGAAATTCACCTGCCTCTGCCTCCCGAGTGCTGGGATTAAAGGCGTGCGCCACCACGCCTGGCTCGAGACAAAGTTTTATTGGGTCAAGTCTAGGCTGCTGTTGACCTAGCAAACCTTATGGTTTAGCTTCCTATGTTGCTATAATTACTGACATGTGTTGCCACACCCATATTCAGCTATGCTTTTTATGTAGCTCTTTTTTCAGTGCTGCATTCTTTGTGTGTGTGTGTGTGTGTGTGTGTGTGTGTGTGAGAGAGAGAGAGAGAGAGTCAGAGACAGAGACACACAGAGAGAGATAGTACTGAAAGAGTGACTAGCATATGCAACATTAATTGGGAAAGTTCATTACTCTGGGCTTTCATTTGTTTGATAAATGTGGCCACGAAGGTATTTAGTATATTAAGAACTTTCCAGTTACTATAAACTAAAAGATAAACAGACTAGAAAAAACATTGCAGTGTATGTGTATTAAATTAAATAAGATTAATATCAAAACATTGTAATAACTTGAAACAAAACCCAAAATCACTGAGCCTAGCAAAGATTTAAACAGGTTATTTTCCCAACCAGGGAAATAAAGCTCATTAATTCATTCCTTTAATAGATTCTGAGCTCTTAGCCAGACTCTGTTCAATGTAGATATGGCAGATATCTGAGCAGTCTGGACTGGTGTAAAAGACAGAAGACATTTCCCAAAAAGAAAAATTTCCACATGATAATGATATTAAGAAAATAGGATCCAGGTGTGGTGGCACGCACTTTTATACTAGCATGTTGGAGGCAGGGACAAGTAGATCTCTGTGAGTTTGAAGCCAGCCTTGTCTATATGAATTTCAGGGCACCCAGGCTACACAGTGAAACCCTGTCTCAAAAAAAAAAAAAAATGCGGGGGTGGGGTGGGGTGCGCTGGAGAGATAGTGCAGGAAAGTGAGTGCTGAGGAATTCAAAACCTGAGTTTAAAACCAAACAAACAAACCAATCGGAGTGCCTTGTTTGTAATCCCAGGGCTGGGAATGTGGAAGCAGGGCATCCCTGGGACTCACAGGGTTTAAGGCCTGCCCATCTAGAAGGCTGTTTGCAGTAGTACATGCCTTTAATCCCACCACTCAGAAGACAGATGCAGCAGATCTCTGTGAGTTCCAGGACAGCCAGGGCTACATAGAGAGACCTTGTCTCAACAAAACAAAACAACAAGAAAAAAGATACTGTGCCAGAAACCCAGTCAGCCCTACCCCAGGTTAGTCAGCCCTACCCCAGGTTAGGTCAGTCAAGTCACAGATCTCACAGGAGAACCTATAACTGCCACTTTACTAAACCAGTACAATCCTTAATTACATTCTAAATATTTATCCTTTACCCACAGATTAGTATAGTTCTCACCCCTCAGCAAGGAAATGTCTCTTTGCAACAGATGGAGACCACTACAGAAAACCACAGTGGACCAAAATGCAGAGCTCTGTGGAGCCCAGTCCAACTGGCACATGTCCAACACAGCCCTCCCTGCCTTTAAAGCTCAGGAATCACTGTGGAGGGGAGGGGGAGCAGAAAGGTTGTAAGAGTCAGATGAACAGGAAGTTTGCTATGAGATTTTGTCTCCTATCGTGACGTCTCAACAATGTAGCTTCCTTGACACAAACTGAAGAGGGATGACACCAACAAACACACTAATATGAACTGTAGGCAGCTAAGGAATGCTGAGAGGAAGTCTTCAGGGTGAAGCATCTCTCAGTTGATTATCTACTACCAGGTAGTAGCCCTGAAAACCTCCTACTCACACCTGCAGAATCTCCTCTGGTTGTTGTGCAAGGTAGTTTGAGATGTGTCTGTCAACTGTTTCCTTCCCCTCCCTCTCCCTTCCCTTTCTTGCCAAAATTGCTGTGTTTAGCCCTGGCTGCCTGGACCTAGCTCTGTAGACCAGGCTGGCCTCAACTCACAGAGATCTGCATGTGCCATCTTGCCTGGCATATATTTTCATAGGTAAAGAAACTGAGGCCGGGCGTGGTGGCGCACACCTTTAATCCCAGCACTCGGGAGGCAGAGGCAGGTGGATTTCTGAGTTCGAGGCCAGCCTGGTCTACAAAGTGAGTTCCAGGACAGCCAGAGCTACACAGAGAGACCCTGTCTCGAAAAACCAAAAAAAAAAAAAAAAAAAGAAACTGTATGTGCCGGGCATGGTGGTGGTGTACGCCTTTAATCCCAGCACTTAGGAGGCAGAAGCAGGCGGATTTCTGAGTTCGAGGCCAGCCTGGTCTACAGAGTGAGTTCCAGGACAGCCAGGGCAATACAGGAAACCCTGTCTTGAAAAACCAAAAAAAAAAAAAAAAAGAAAAAAGAAAAACAAAACTGTATGTAGTTAAAGGAGCAAACTAGAGTATCTCTCTGTTCTTTATTTAAGTTTTATAGAACCAAGTGTTTCAAATTTTCAAGTATAAAACTTGGGAACTCCCCAAGTCACCAAGTCTCCTTAAAGTAATATATTTTTAAGGGCAGTGGTGGCCTAAGCCTTTAGTCCAGCACTTGGGAGGCAGAGACAAGGTGGGATACCCAGATCTCTCTGAGTTCTAGGCCAGCCTCGTCTACAGAGTGTTATAGCTCCACCAGGGCTTCACAGAGAAACCTATCTTGAAAACAAACAAACAAACAAACAAACAAACAAAAAACAACCAACCAGAAAAGGGCAATAAATGGTTCAGATGGAAACTTACAATTTTAAGAAATTCTTCAATGAACAGATAGTTTGTTTTTTTTTTTTTTTTTTTTTTTTTTCTATTCCTGGAGATTGACCTAAAGACACACAGAGAAAGACTGATGCCTGTTACTTTGCAGGTTACTTTTTTTTTTTTTTTTTTTTTTTTTTTTTTTTTTTTTTTTTTTTTTTTTTTTTTTTTTTTTTTTTTTTTTGGTTTTTCGAGACAGGGTTTCTCTGTGTAGCCCTGGCTATCCTGGAACTCACTCTGTAGACCAGGCTGGCCTCGAACTCAGAAATCCGCCTGCCTCTGCCTCCCGAGTGCTGGGATTAAAGGCGTGCGCCACCACGCCCAGCTTTGCAGGTTACTTTTAATTAATTAGTTAGAGACTTTTTAGGGTTTGAGAAAGAGATAATAGGATGGGAAAATGGTTTCCATCTTTACTGTTTGGAAAATGACTGTTAGGAATATAAGATTGTAGTGGAAATAATAGGCAGGCTTTTAGAAGTAGACCTGAGACAGTAGCTCTCGTGAGTAGCCTTTGTGTCCCTTAATTTTGACAACCTTGTGTACAATGCTTCTCTTTTAAAGGAACCTTGAACATAACTTCAAAAGAAGATTTGATTTTTACTTCTGGACTGCATATACAAGGCCATCAGAATGTCGGGAGCCTCTGTGAAGGTAGCTGTTCGAGTGAGGCCCTTCAATTCTCGAGAGACCAGCAAGGAGTCCAAGTGCATCATTCAGATGCAAGGCAGCTCCACCAGTGAGTACAAGCTGTTTTCCCTGCCCTGCCCTGCCCTGCCCTGCCCTTCTGAATATGTGAACATTTGTGTCCTAACCCTTTGCCAATTCAGGATGATCTGCTGAGTGTGTTCCCTTAGGACTGCTGTAGTACTTAAGCATGGACTGTTTATTTCATTCTTTGTAATTGAGGGACCCTGAATAGCTCAAGTGTTGATCCTTACTTATCAAGTTTAAATTCTATGAGAGTGAATGTCTAAGCAGTGGGTTTTACTAAATTCTGAAGGAAAATATAACTTTAAAGCCCCAAGATTGATTGATTGATTGATTGATTGATTGATTTCTTTCTTTCTTTCTTTCTTTCTTTCTTTCTTTCTTTCTTTCTTTCATTCATTCATTCAATATAATTTGAGCTTGGTAAGATGTTCTTAAAACTTATTCTCTTGGGCTGGAGAGATGGCTCAGAGGTTAAGAACACTGGCTGCTCTTCCAGAGGTCCTGAGTTCAATTCCCAGCAACCACATGGTGGCTCACAACCATCTATAATAGAACCCGATGCCCTTGAGGACAGTGACAGAGTACTCATATAAAATAAATAAATATAAGCTCTTCCTGTAAGTGGCCAGAGGTCACCTGCGAAGATGGTTCGCTACTCTCTTGACCCAGAAAACCCAACAAAATCATGCAAATCAAGAGGTTCAAATCTTTGTGTTCACTTTAAGAACACTCTCAGGAAACTGCCCAGGCCATCAAGGGTATGCATATCCGCAAAGCCACCAAGTATCTGAAGGATGTCACTTTAAAGAAGCAATGTGTGCCATTCCGGTGGTATAATGGTGGAGTCGGTAGTTGCACCCAGGTCAAACAATGGGGCTGGACACAGGGTCGGTGGCCAAAAAAGAGTGCTGAATTTTTGCTGCACATGCTTAAAAATGGAGAGAGTAATGCTGAACTTAAAGGGTTAGACGTAGATTCTCTGGTCATCCAACACATTCAGGTGAACAAGGCATCTAAGATGCGCTGACGAACCCACAGAGCTCATGGCCGGATGAGCCATACATGAGCTCCCCCTGCCACAGTGAGATGATCCTCACTGAGAAGGAAGAGATCATTCCAAAGCCAGAAGAAGAGGTTGCACAGAAGAAAAAGATATCCCAGAAGAAACTGAAGAAACAAAAACTCATGGCACAGAAATAAATTCAGCATAAAATAAATGCAGATAAAGTTAAAAAAAAAAATCTAAATTAAAAGAAAAACTTATTCTCTTGACTTTTTTTTTTTAATTTTTTTTTGGCCATTTTTTTTTCCTTGTTCCGGTCAACCTCGCTCGCTCTGCTCGACCCCGCTCGCTCCGGCCAGCCCCACTTGCTCCCGGCCGCCCCCGTACGGCCTCCACTTGTTCCAGCCAGCCCCACTCGATCGGATCGGCTCCGCTTGCTCCGGTTTGGCCCCGCTCGTTCTGGCCGTCCCTGTTCGGCTCCACTCGCTCCGGCCCTGCTAGCTCCGGCGTCCCCGCTTGCTCTGGCCGTTCCCGTTCGGCTCCGCTCGCTCCGGACAGCCTGGCTTGCTCTGGTTGGTCTCTCCGGTCCAAGGATTCATTTCTTATTATTCTTCATAAGTACGCTGTAGCTGACTTCAGACGCACCAGAGGAGGGCGTCAGATCTTGTTACTTGTTACGGGTGGTTGTAAGCCACCATGTGGTTGCTGGGATTTGAACTCATCACCTTCGGAAGAGCAGTCGGGTGCTCTAATCCGCTGAGCCATCTCACCAGCCCTTCTCTTGACTTATAATGGTTGATTTGAGCATTGGTTATGGTTGTAATATGAGGCAAAATATGATTTTAAATACAAGTAGACACTGCCATCTTTTAGTGTGTGCTTTGTAATAAAGTAGAATTACTAATTTTTTCAGAGTGGTTACTGCTGCAGTCTCACAGTGGACTTCTGAAAGTCTCTGATCGGGATAGTGGGACGTGCTGCAGTCTGTCCACTGCACCCTCACAAAGCAGGCTAAGGAAGGAAGTATGGCTTCCAGTCCTGGCATGTGATCTCAGTGTGGCAGGAGAGGCATAGCTGCTGGAGGATGAGGTTGCTGGCTCCGGTGCATCAACTATAGGAAACAGAAAGACGTTCAGACAGAGATTGCTCCCTCTCTCCCTCCCCTCCACTTCTCTTTCTGAGTCAGGGTTTCTCTGTGTAGCCCTGGCTGTTCTGGAACTCACTCTGTAAATCAGGTTGGCCTCAAACTCAGAGGACCTACCTGCCTCTGCCGCCAAGTGCTGGGATTAAAGATGTGCACTACCACTGCACAGCTCACTATATCCTTTTTTAAAAAGAGGGGCCAGTGTTGATAAGCTGTCCAAGTACCAAAATTTTTTGCTTCTAAAAACTCTTTAAAGTGTTGATTCCCCATATAGAATAATTAAGTTGTTAGTCACAACCCCCCCCTTCAAATTCTTTTCTTTTAGAAAAACTTTTTTTTTTTTTTTTTTTTTTTAAAGATAGGGTCTTCCTTCTATATTCCAGATTGGGCTCAAACATGTTATTTAGTTTAGGGTGACATTGAACTTCTGAGCCTCCTGCCTCTGTCTTCTGAATACTGAGTTACAGGCATGTGCTGTCGACCATACCTGGCTTTGTGCCTCTGAGCAAGGAACTCTACTAGTGAGCTATAATCCCCAGTCCTGAAAATGATCATGATACAAAATAAAAGTGATCAAAGTGATACTTGTTATAAAATGCGGTTTTAGAAGAATGCAGATGCTGCCTGGCATCGTGGGTGACCCTGCGACCTCAGCAAGCAGGAGCTTAATGCAAGAGGCTGGCAGGTCTGACCCGGTTACGGTGCTGTAGCAATACCATGTCTTTTTTTTTTTTTTTTTTTTTAAAGATTTATTTTATTTTATTTATGTAAGTACACTGTAGCTGTCTTCAGACACTCCAGAAGAGGGCGCCAGGTCTCGTTACAGATGGTTGTGAGCTACCATGTGGATGCTGGGATTTGAACTTATCACCTTCGGAAAAGCAGTCGGGTGCTCTTACCCGCTGAGCCATCTCACCAGCCTGCAATACCATGTCTTAAAACAAAACCAAAAATTAGATCTTAGGTGTTAGCTCAGTGAGTGAAGTGTTTACTGTGCAAGTGTGAGGACCTGAGTTTGATTCCCAGAACCCTAATTTAAGGAGCGGAATATGAAGGCACATTGCTGGGGAGGGGACGACAAGCACGACTGAGCAAGTGTCAGGCCAGCTGAGAGACCCTGCTGAGGTGTATGGCTTCCTGAGAGTAACATCTGGGAGTGACCTCTGCTCCCTACATGCCTTCACACACATGTGCATATGCGCACACACACACATACACACACGTACATAAGATAAAGATGAAAGCTACAAATGTAGGTGTGGGAAAGGGCAAATGATCTGTAATGAGACAGGTGCTGAACTATTTAATCCCAAGAACTTCTAACCTGCCTTTGATCCTTCAGTTCCCAGATAAAAGACACACACAACCTTTATATTTATAATGAGACTTTATTAGTAGTAAGGCTGGATAGATACCTACCCTTTGTGCTGTTAAAATCTATTCCTATTGATAACTCTGTGTTATCAATTACTATGTTTTGGGCTGCTCCTAACTACAATCGACTAACTCTTATGGCCATGCTTTCTTGACTTCTAACTCTTCTCTCTTCCTCCTTCTCCCCTTCCTTGTGGTCTCCTCAGACACCAAGACCTCCTACCTCAGTTCTGCCCAGCTATAGGCTGTAGGCATCTTTATTCACAGTCAGAAATAATTTGGGGGCAAGTCACATAGCATCACTTGGGTCAACATGCTTAGCATTACAGTACATAGCAACAGAACAAACCTCAACAGGTGGAGGATATGCTTGAGGAATAAATAGATTAAAGCTATTTATTTATTTATTTATTTATTTATTTATTTATTTATTTAATGTATATGAGTACACTGTAGCTGTCTTCAGACACACCAGAAGAGGGCATCAGATCTCATTACAGATGTTTGTGAGCCACCATGTGGTTGCTGGGATTTGAACTCAGGACCTCTGGGTGAGCAGTTGGTGCTCTTAACTACTGAGCCATCTCTCCAGGCCCCTAAAGCTATTTTTTTAAAAAGATTTTTTCCTTTTATTTGTATGACTATGAGCACACACTGCTCTCCCTGGGGACCTTAGTTTGGTTCCCAGTATCCATATCAGACGACTTCCAACTGCCTATAATTTCAATAAGGGGGATCTGACACATTCATGTGCACATATGCCCACCCCACTTACACACACACACACACACTTAAAATAATAAAAATAGAAAATAACACTGTATAAACAAACAAACATAAATAAATAAATAAAGGATAAGTCATAGTCATATGTGTTAGCAGCTAAAGAAGGCTGTGGTGGCGCACGCTTTAAATCCCAGCACTCGGGAGGCAGAGGCAGGCGGATTTCTGAGTTCGAGGCCAGCCTGGTCTACAGAGTAGATTCCAGGTCAGCCAGGGCTATACAGAGAAACCCTGTCTGAAAAGGAACAAAACAAAGCAAAGGAAGGCTGTTATGGTGGCAAACTGGCCTGCCTGTTGATCACAGCGTCATAGCTCCTTGCAGACGGAGTGTGACAGTGTGTAGATGCCCCTTCCATAATAATTTTTACACAGAGTAGAAAAGCATAAAGAACACTTTGAGGAATATGCAAAATTTGAAAGTCTAGTGGTAGGCAGCCTTTTTATTTAAGTGCCCTGTGGTCTTAGGAATCATTTTCTGGTACAGACAAGTATTACTGCCTTAAATATTTTAGAGTCCTGAACACAGACAAATGGCTTTGTTCAGTAATATCCATTTAGCTCCACTTTTTTTTTTTTTTTTTTTTTTTTTTTGGTCTACTTAGTAAAAAGGAAGATGGGTCAAAAGTAATGATTTAACTTTTGACATCCATGCTTAAGTTATGTGTGTAAGTTTGGAGACACTGAATGCATGCACCTTCCCTCAGACAAAAAGGTGGGTAAGCTGGTTCTCTCCTGGGCTGTAGGATTGAGTTGTAATGTTTTGCTCTGTCTTTTATAGATCTCTGTCTTGCTGTTGGGTAAATCTGTCTGTTTATCTGTCTCCTTTGACTAGAATCTTAAAATTTTTATTCTTTAATGCGTAAGCTCAGTCGAATAGAAGTAGTTTTGCGCATTTATTTATTTATTTATTTATTTAGATTGCTTACATTGCATTTTAAAAGACTTTCCTATTCATACATATGCGTTTCTAAATCAAATGATGCATATCACAACAGACACAGAGAATGTTCCAAGTTGACTAATTGAAAATACGGGCATGACCACTGTGGGGATTTGAGAAGGGTTGATGTAGAAAATAATGCTTTTATTTAATTAGTTTCCTTTTTTGTGACAGGCCTGACTCTATAGCCTAGGCTTGTCTCATACCCATGGTTATTTTACTTCAGTCTCTTGAGTGTTTATAATTGGGAGCCACTACATACTTGTAGGAAGGAATGCTCTTACATTTGTATGATTTTTCTGTTATGAACTCATCAGTCATGCAGAGGAAGAGATTGGGTACTCTGCCTGTGCACAGCAGAAGCTAGGGTCTGTTTGTCCAAGAAACAGTCTTGCTCCACAGCCTCTTCCTTCTGAAATCTTCCTGCCATGCTTTTGCTCCTTCCTTTTACAGAGAGCGGAGTATTTACTTCTAAAGCAATGTGTCTACTTGATTAAGTGTTTCCCAAAAGTAAGAGAATGTCCAGGTCCTGTCCTGCACTGTCAGGGGCCTTCTCTTTCCTCAGTACTGTCAAGGGTGGGGAAGACTGGGATCTTCAAGGCCACCTTTCTTGTGCACAAGCTTATGTGTTGGCTACTGACTTTGTGGTGGACCTTTCCCTCTGCTCACTCTTCAGCTCTTCCAGTTTACTTATTTACTGATCTGCCTGCCTGCCTGCCTACCCACCTACCTACCTACTTATCACTGTGTGTGTAACAGACATGTATCTCACTGTGGGTGTGGGGGTCAGAGAGCAACTTTGTGGATATTTTTTTCCTTTCACTCTCTTGGGTTCTGGAGCTTGAGTGGAGGCCATTAGGCTTCTATGGGCAAGCACTGTTATTCACTGGGCCATCTTGCTGGCCCTGAACCCCTATATTTATGTTACTTTTTCCTTCTAGGCTAAAGTTCAGGATCATAAAGATTAGATTGTGCTCTCATTTATAGACAAGATATCAGGAATATCCTGTTCTCTCTCTCTCCTTCCCTCTTTCCTTTCCTTATTGAAAAAAAAATATTTTTTGAGACAGTGTTTCTTGTAGCCCAGGCTGACCTCTAACTCCTTCTGTTGCACCTCCTGAAGGCTGACGGTAGAGACATGCATTAGTCTGTTTGGTATATGAGGTGCTGTGCTTTAGGCAAGAGCTTTGCTAACTGAGGACAACCTTGACCCCTGGTATTTTGTTGTTGTTGTTGTTTTCATTTTGCCTAAAAAGTCTTCAGCATATCATGTTGAAACATATTTATATGTGATAAAAATAATACTAGTTTTTGTTAAATTAGAAGTATTTCTTCTGTCTTCTGTTTCTATTTATCTCATTGTTTCGAAGGGTTAGTTGACTTTATGAACACAATTTAATAGAATATTAGTGTTGGAACCTGTTTTTTTGGTGTGTGTGTGTGTGTGTGTGTGTGTGTGTGTGTGTGTGGTCTATCTTGTGTTTATTTAGAAGTGCCTACTGCGGAGTTCTATTTATAGCACTACATTGAGGAAGAGGGAGATGATGTATTTTTTGGCTGCTTCTACAAACAAAAGAGGATTCTTTGGATTTAACTGTCACTTCGCAGCAGTAATTGTTGCCAGTGTTGTAATTATTTTCTATATTAGGAAATGCTGGGTAGTGTTAGAATAGTTAACCTATAGATATTGTTGTTATAGATTTATTATTCTCTAGGTATTATGAGTATTTATATATTTTAATTATTTGTGTGTGTGTATAGACAACTTAGGGAGGTGCTTCTTTCTTTCTACCTTGTGGGTTCCAAGGATCAAACTTGGGTCATTAGGCTTCATAGCAAACACTTTTACCACTGAGCATCCATTCAGCCTTATTCATCCATTTCTCAGCAGATCAGTGCAAGCAGATGCATAGCTTCCTCTTTCAGGTTTCTTTAGTCTGCCTGTGATGATCCTCCTCATGTCCCACTGTAGGCCTTGCCTGTTGGACACAGTGCTGATGTACAGGTTTTTACTTTGTACAGCGGTCTCATAAAATTGGACAAATTCTGAGGTTGTGTTTCATATCCATTGTACCTTCAATAAGAAGGATTCACTAAATGGAATTTGTTTTATGTTTCTCTTTAGTCATAATTGAAAAGTAGAGAGAGAGAGCGAGAGAGAGAGAGAGAGAGCGAAAGAGAGAGACTTTTTTGTTTTGTTTTGTTTTTCTAGACCATGCTAGTCTAGAACTTATAGATATCTGGCTGCCTTTTTTTTTCCTTCCTATTTCTGCTCTTTTTCTTTCCTTTTTTTTTTGTGTGTGTTTTTTTTGTTTTTTGAGACAGGGTTTCTCTGTATAGCCCTGGCTGTCCTGGAACTCACTATGTAGACCAGGCTGGCCTTGAACTCAGAAATCCGCTTGCCTCTGCCTCCCAAGTGCTGGAATTAAAGGCGTGCGCCACCACTCTATTTCTGTTCTTAAAGGTGATATCTACAGCCATACAGCTGGGCTATAGTGGTGTACACCTTTGATCCCAGCACCAGAGGCAGGCAGATGTGCATGAGTTCCAGGCCAGCCTGGCCTACAGAGCTAGTTATAGCACAGTCCAAGCTACTACATAAAGAAACCCTGTGTCTAAAATACCAAGACAAAAAAACAAGAATAGAAATAGGGCTCTTTTATTTTCTCCATTTTCAGTGAGAATAACATAGTTTGTACAGTGGTTTTCTTTTATCTAATGAAACCGTTGAAGTGATCTGTCATTTAATATTCTGTTGTTGAATATTCCTCAAGACCATGATTTCATCCAGGCCTAGACCTGTAAGGTTGAGGCAAGAGATCTGGATTTTCAGGTTAGGCTGGGCTACTTAATGAGTGTGAAGCCAGTCCCAGCTGTGCAATGAGAAACTGTCAGAAAACAAAACGGTGTGATTCCAAAGCTAGTGGGATAGCTCAGAGGTAGACCATGTGCTTTGCCTGCACAAAGTCATGCCTGTCCAACCCCAGTACCTCATGGTTTCAGTAGCCTGCTGTGTTCTTTGTGCTTAGATCAGTGTTTTAGTGTCATTGTTTATTTCAGACTCTTTTTTTTTTTTTAAAAAGATTTATTTATTATATGTAAGTACACTGTAGCTGTCTTCAGACACTCCAGAAGAGGGTGCCAGATCTCATTACAGATGGTTGTGAGCCACCATGTGGTTGCTGGGAATTGAACTCAGGACCTTCAGAAGAGCAGTCAGTGCTCTTAACCGCTGAGCCATCTCTCCAGCCCCTATTTTAGACTCTTGAGTCATGGGATTCTCCTTTGTTAAATGGGGATCCTGAGGTTGAGGTAGTTCACTGGTACAGCCACTGCATACCATGTGAGACAGAGGCTTCAGTTTCCAGAATCAGTAAATGGGGGCAAAGCTGTTGCTAATGTCTCTCCAACCATCTAACCCAGGACCATTTATAAGGCTCAGATACAATGATAGATACTTGTAGAAGGATATTTGAAAAATAATTTTGTGGTTAATTTTAGTACCAAAGTTATTTTTAGTCAGAGTTTTTTTTTGCATTTATTTTATTTTTTGTGTGCATTTGTGCATTTGTATGGAGGTCAGAGACACACCTTGTGGGTAATTTCTCTTTTTACTTTGTGGATTCCAGGGGTTGAACTCATAAGGCCCAGCAGTAAGAATCCTTACTGGTCGAGCCATTCTGCTAGCTAGGAATGTAAGTTTAAAGTCAGAAATAATTGTGTATAAGTTGGATGAGACTTTTTCTGTGTATATTTGGAACTGCTTTTCATCCATCCACTTATTCAACTGTATTCTACCCTGTGTGTGTGTGCGAGAGAGAGAGAGAGAGAGAGAGAGAGAGAGAGAGAGAGAGAGAGAGTGTGTGGTGGCTGGGGGCACAGGTCTGCTGTGCCATGGTGCACATGTGGAGAACGACCATGGAGTGTCAGCTTTCTGTGGCTCATGGTCCTGGAGATCCAGCTCAGGTAGTCAGGCTTACACAGGAGGTGCTCATACATGCTGAGCTTTCTTGCTGGCCTAAGAACTGTATCAAAATATTGAAATTGCATTAATTATTTATTGTGTATATTGGGGGGCAGTATTTGTGCCACAGTGCACATGTGGAGATCAGAGTACAACTTTTGTAAGTTGATTCTCTTCTTTCTCCATGTGGGTTCTAGGAATCAAGAATGGTTCATCAGACTTGGTGGTAAATGCCTATGCTTCTTACTGGTTCAAGAACTGATTTTATTATATATAAGTTTTTAAACTGCTTACATTGTTTTCATACCAAAATAGCTATGCAAGAGACAGCCGGGGGCTGGAGTGGTGGCTCAGCAGTTAGGAGCACTTGTTGCTCTTGCAGAGGACTGGGTTCATTTCCTATCATTCACTGGGGTGGGTGACTCATACCCAACCAATAATCTGGATCTAGGGGGGATCCCACACCTTCTTCTGGCCTCCATGGGAAATCTCTTTTTGCCTTGGCTCTTCTGGAAAGCCTATGTAAAGTAGGGTGGCCTGAGACTTAACCTGCCTGCCTCTGCCTTCTGAGTTCCGGTATTAAAAGTGTTGCCCCTATGTGCTCCCAACGGGAAGATCTGCTAGAAAACCTGGTCTTTGTGTTCTGCTGACCATTTTAAAGTTAATTTTTAAATATTTCAATACCTGCCAGTAGCAAGGTGCTGTGATTGCTTTTGGTAACCCAGTGATATCTGAATGGAAGGTGAGCTAGCAAGCTGGAGAGTTGACCTGCTACTTGTGTTTGTTAGGGAGGGTAGGCATTCAGTAATTGCTCTGTCAAGGATTGTGCATTATAGTATTCATAGTTGTATTGTTCAGTAATGTGGATGATGTGGATATAAGCAGGAAATTGTTTTTTTGTTATTTAGCAAGAAGAAGCTTCTAGGGTTTTTGGTTTATTTTAGAGATAAAGGTAATTGAAGTAGTGTGATGCCCATTGGAAAGCACGGGGAGGGGCATCTTTATAAGGGAGGGAGGAGTCGGGAAAGGTTGGAGGTTTCTCAGAAGCCCTTCCTTCTTTCTGCTTTGTTGAGGCATTTCTCTTGATTCTGCTGTTGTCTTGTTTGCCAGGCTCCTTGGCCTTTGTGGTTTATGTGTGTGCACATGTTTATGTTTGTGGTGCCTGTTGAGGCCACGGGGTATCAGATCCCCCGGGGTAAGAGTTACAAGTGTTATTGAGCTGCCCGATGTGGGTGCTGGCATCTGAACTCTAGGCCTTAGAATTGAGCAGCAAGCGCTCCTTACTGCTGAGCTGTCTGCTGACCCACACTGCACCCTTTTATGTTGACTCTGGTGAGTACCTCTGTATGTGGCTAGTACTTTCTCCTCGAAGCCATCTCTCTGGCCCTAGCTTTATCTCCTAAAATTGTTCAATATTTGCTTAGGAAGATCAGCTGTTTGTTTTGGTGGGGGAGTGTAGGATCTCACTGTGTGGTTGAGGCTGGCTTCACCTTTTGATCTTCCTGCCTTGATCGCCTGAGCTACCATATCTAGCTTTTAGAATTTAAAAAAATTGTATAAATTGTGTTGTAAATTTTGTTCTATTTTATTTATTATCTCCTGATACCTGTGGAGGCCAGAAGAGAGGTCAGATCTCCCAGAACTAGAATTACAGGAGGCTGTGAGCTGCCCTGTGGGTGATTGCAGTGAACCATCGTTCTCTGGAAAAGCAGTCTTAACCACTGAACTGTCTCTCTTGCCTCATGTTTTGTTGTTTTAAAGAATGATCATATGGTGACACTGAAGAGTTGTGGCTTGTTTTCTTTTCTCTCCATACTCTCCCACCCCCTTTTCTCTTTGATAGAGTCTTGTTATACAGCCCTGGCTGTCCTGGAACTCACTAGGTAAACAAAGCTCACCTTGAACTCTTCCTTTGGAATGCTGGGATGGAGATGTTGCCACCACTCATATATATATATATATATATATGATTGAGTATATGGTGAACATGTATACTTATACCTGTTTTTTTTTTTTTAATCACATTAGGGATGTAGTTTGTTATTTCAAATGGTTAAAGCACTTTATGGTTATAGGTATTTTATTCAAATCTACTTTATGTTTTCTGCCTCTTTTACTGTAAAAGGTTATGGCTTTAGGTTTTGATTTCATGGTTTTCAAATATAAATGTGGGTACAATATTTTATTTTGTGCCCGTTTTCCTTAATTTTTGACGTAGGATGCTTTCAGCAGATGAAGGCTACACTGGGCTTTTTGCTTTGTGTTTTTGAGGCAGAGTCATACTGTGCAGCCTAAGAAGTCCTCAAACCATCATCCTCCTGCCTCAGCCTCATGAGTGAAATGATTACAGGCACGAGCCACCATGCCTAGTCCATCACTAGGATTTTTAACAAACCCAAACATGCTTTTTGAGAAAATCCTAAACATGCTTTTGAGAAAAGTTAATATAAAGTTCCAGAGCTCCCACACTGATGTGTTAATTATAGCTGCAGGCAGAGTCTTGGTAGTTTGTCGACAGCAGTATAATTACTACATTAGTGACTTTGAGATATTAGATAAACAAATTTATTCTGGAGAATAAAAAGGGCTTTAAATACAAATCTTCTAACAGCCTTGTTTTCTAGGGTTCAATAATGAAAACATTTTGTATATTTATGCTGTGGTAACACAGTTGGGAAGCAGGAAAGGGGAAACGGGTGGGGGGAGTAAAATAAAGCATTTAACAGACTTTGGAAGGTTAAGATTTTTTTACATTACTTAGTTTATTGTGTGAGTGTAAACACATGC
>LR749549.1:1227562-1390246 GCA_902729485.2 Mus minutoides
ACACACACACTTGAAAAACAATCCAAAAAAGATATGGTGGCTCAGTGGTTAAGAGGACTTACAGAGGATCTGGGTTTGATTTCCAGTGCCCAGAGGGTGGTTCACCCCATCTGTGACTTCAGCTCTAAGGCACCTAACACTCCTCTTTTGCTGTCTACCACCAGGCATGTAAATGGTGCATAAACATAAATACAGGCAAAAACTCTTATACAAGTTTAAACATTTTTTTTTTTATAAATTATATAGATAGATACAGAACTTAAGAAGTAGAGCACAGGGCCGGAGACGCTGCCCAGTGGTTAAGAGCGCTGGATGCTTTTTCACAGGACCAGCATTCAGTTCCCAGCCCCCCTCTGTGCTGAACAAGCATCTGTAGCTGTGGCTCCAGGGGATCTGATGCCCTTCCAGACTTTCAGGCATGAGGCAGGTGCAAAGTGCATAGTCACACATGCAAGCAAAACACCCAAACACATAAAATTACATTATTTGTAAAAAGAAGTAGGAATTACCATGTCTTCTGTATTTTCTGATAACTCTTGCAATGATGTTGACTTTTGTACTATTTTATTTTTCTGCACTGTGCAGACAAACAAACAAGAAACCGAGCTTGGTTGTATTACTATAAGAAGCTTCAAAGATGGACAGAAAAGATTGTTAAGGAGGAAGAAAAGGATTTTGTGTGAACTTGCTGTATTCTGATATAGATTGTTTTTGTTTTTTCCATTAGGGAAATGACAAGTCAAGGTGTAGGTGCTAAGAATTGGTACTTTTTCATGTTCTGACAGAACAGTAACTGAACAAAATATGGCTTAAATGTATGATAATAGCCAATGTCTAGATGTCAGAGGTGTTTATTAACCGTCTTTCGAGTGGTAAAGGCTGACTTGAGGGCCATGCCTCCATCTCATCATTCTTGCTGGTTTTTTAGCTTGGACTCTTAATTTTTGTTTTCTTGGTAGTTTGTTGTCTTATTGTTAAAACAGAGAAACTTTAAGCGAATAGAGAAAGTTTTAAACAACACCTGTGGTTTAGCTTAGGGGGTAGCAATATGCATATAGCCATATACATATACAAATATATAAAATGCCTTCCTGTTTCACCTTGGTAATCTTTGTATGTGAAAAGCTAATTGTGAAAGCTCTGCAGAGTCAAATTCTAGATCTGCCACTAGCTACTTCTGTGGCCTGAAGAGTATTGAATTTTTTGTGATGGTTGTTTAAAAAATGGGATGAGAAAACATTTGCCTTATTGAGTGCTTGGGAGGATAAAAAGGTTACTAAACACAAAATACCATGGGTTGGAGTAATTACACCTTCTAATGCTGGCTGGTATGTTGTACTCTTTTGATAGACTTTGATTAGATTACCATTTATTTGTAGGGAGATGTTTTTTCTAGAACCATGTCCTTTGGTCACTTGATTATGGGTAATGTGAGCCTTATTAATACTCTGTCAGCATTTGAGGTTGGAACATAAGTATGTGGCTGTACCCAGAGGAATCCAGCAAGAGGGAGAGCTAAGCTCCATAGCAACTGTTGCTATTTGTGTCTGCTACACCAGCTGCCCCAAACACATTTACTTTTTAATCCTGTTTTCACTGATAGTTTGGGATGTAGCCTTGCCTCAGCAAAATGAGTTGGTTGAGTTGTCCAGTCTTAGAGTAGATTTTATGATCATATGTTTGGGAGTGTCTGTCTCGTGAAATATGAGATGATAAAGCTTTTTATGTATGAGAAAGAAGGGAGTAAGCTTCAGCATTCAGTCAGTTGCTTCCATGTGTTATGGTAGCGTTAGTTATACGAAAAGTCATTTTCAATGTATAGTAAGATTTATGATCTATTAGTGCTCTGTGGTTCTGCACAAACACCCATGCACACATATACATGTAATAGATTACATGTTGTCTACTGTCGATTTTAGAAAACCAAATTTGGCTAAGCTTTTTTTTTTTTCATTACCGAATGCTTTTTTGAAGTAGATAGCAAACACTTCACAAAGACTTTATATCACATTGGGTTGGATTAATGTAATAATACCTATCTAATTTTTATTTCTAACATGTTGAAATATTTCATACCTTATGACATGCTTTGAAATAGAAACTGCTAAGTTTTAGCTGCTAACTTAGCAAGGGATTCAGTTCTGGAAGATTTATTGAGAAGCTTTTACATACTAGGCTTTGTTCTGAATACTGGTAACACCCAAATGAGTGTTGTGGTATGATTGTGTGTGTTCTCCAGTATAAATTGCCCTCTTAAACAATGATAACCTTTTTTTTTTTTGATTGCCCTGTTAAGATTCTATAGTATAAATGAACTGTTTGGGATGATATAAACATATAGTATAATATATTGAGCTAATGAACTTGACGGACTTAACATAATTAAATATCTTTATTCTGTAGGTATTATTAACCCAAAGAACCCCAAGGAAGCACCAAAGTCCTTCAGCTTTGACTACTCCTACTGGTCTCACACCTCGGTGAGTCTGCTGCCTCCCTTTCCCTTCTTTCTCTTTTTCTTATCACTTAATTGTTCCAAGAGCCAATTCTAATTTTCTTATTGTGGTCAGGGATGAGTTTGCTGTGTGCGTTTGAGGGAGAGGTGTTGGTTTTTTTTGTTTGGTTTTTGTTTTTAAAGACAGAATCTCGTTGCCCACATTGGCATTGAATGTTAGCCTATATATCCTAGGCTAACTTCAACCTTGGCACAGTATTCCTGACTTACCATCTCAACTTCTGGAATTACGGGCATGGGCTACAACACCTAGCTAATAAATTCCCAGTTCAGGAGTTCATTTAAAAAATTATTTGCCTGCCAGGCGGTGGTGGCGCACGCCTTTAATCCCAGCACTCGGGAGGCAGAGGCAGGCGGATTTCAGAGTCTACGGAGTGAGTTCTAGGACATCCAGGACTATACAGAGAAACCCTGTCTCAAAACAAAACAAAACAAAACAAAACAACAACAACAAAAATTATTTGTTCATTCATGAATTTGTGTGTGTGTGTGTGTGTGTGTGTGTGTGTGTGTGTGTGGCAGGGGGTGGGTGCATGTGTTCACATGTGGAAGCTAGAGGTTGGTATCTGGTGTCCTCCTCTGTCACTTTCCATCATATTGAGCCAGGATTTCTCTGACCCTGCAGCTTACCGACTGGCTAGACTGTTTGGTAAGCTTTGGATCCCCCTGACTACTTCCTAGCACTAGGGTTAAAGCACATGCTACTGTAGCTTTATGTGGATACTGGGGTTCTAAACTTAGGCTTTTGTATTTGCACAGAAGCACTTGACCCACTGAGCCACATCCCCAACCTCTTAGTCTATTTTCATTTTAATCTTTAAAGACAGTTGTTTTGAAGCCCTGGTGTGGTGGCATATACATTTAGACCCAGCAGTCAGGAGGCAGAGGCAGGTGGATTTATGTGAGTTCAAGGGTCACCTGGTCTGCAGATCAAGTTCCAGGCCAGCGGGAGCTACACAGTGAAACTGTCTCAAAAAAACAAAAACTAAAACTTAAAAGAAAAAAACGAGACAGGGTCTCACTTGGCCTTGAATTCCTCACCTTCTAGCCTCCTCCTTTACAGTGATGAAATTACAACTCTATGTGGCTGCACCTAGCCATGAATTTAGTTTTTGATACAGAGAATACTACCTAAAGAATAAAGTATTTAATCAAGAATTTTGATTCTTCCCTGACAACTTTAGTCAATGAAGAACCAAATATTGCTGACTTTAAAGACTGGTTCTTTTTTTTTTTTTTTTTTTAGACAGGGTTTCTCTGTATAGCCCTGGCTGTCCTAGAACTCACTTTGTAAACCAGGCTGGCCTCGAACTCAGAAATCCGCCTGCCTCTGCCCCCAAGTGCTTGGATTAAAGGCGTGTGCCACCACTGCCCACCTAAAGACTGCTTCTTAACTTGAGCTTGCTTCCATTTCTGCGCTTCTGTTTCTTAGGCATTTTAACTTTTTCCTGTTCTGTGAGGAGAGAGGTTCCAACTATCCAGAGCCTAATTATCAAGGAAAGGGTTGAGGGAGGAATTGGAAATGCTCTCCTCCAAAGTTGTATTTATTAAAAACAATCACACTCTTTAGAGTGAGTTTATATGTGAACCTGACCTCTGGGGTGCTATCTCGGTTTCCTACTGAAGAGAGTCGTGGAGCTCTAACCTCTACAGTGTCTTTTGTATGTCTGTATAAAATGGAAAAAAAAAAAAGACACGTAGAAGGTTCTTAAAAGTGTGTAGCATAGCTTAAATGACTAGTCTGATTCCAAACAATATATATATATATATATATATATATATATATATATATATATATATATATATATATATTTTTTTTTTTTTTTTGGTTTTTTGAGACAGGGTTTCTCTTTAGCCCTGGCTGTCCTGGAATTCACTTTGTAGACCAGGCTGGCCTCAAACTCAGAAATCCGCCTGCCTCTGCCTCCCGAGTGCTGGGATTAAAGGCGTGTGCCACCACGCCCGGCGCTTTACATTTTCTTAACAGTGTTAAGAATAAGTCAAATGTAGTACAGAATATTAGTAACATGCTATAACTTTTTTTTCCTAATCTTTACAGCCTGAAGATCCCTGTTTTGCATCGCAGAATCGTGTGTACAATGACATTGGAAAGGAAATGCTCTTACATGCCTTTGAAGGATACAATGTCTGTATCTTTGCCTATGGGCAGACTGGTGCTGGGAAATCCTACACGATGATGGGGAAACAAGAAGAGAGCCAAGCTGGAATCATCCCACAGGTAAAGAACCGAGTGTTAGCATCTGTGCCCATCAGTATTTTCCATCTCAGGTTGCTTTTTATTTAGTAAAAATATATTCAGAGCCACTGATATGCAAGGCCCTAAGGTTGATGACCCGTCTACTTCCTTCAAAGTGCACACTACCAAGAGGGAAAATTAACAGGTACACATAGACTTTAAGATGGGGAAGTTAATGTTTTCTAAGACATTGTTGTTTCTGCACTGCCCAATATCCTATATTTTAGTGTTCTCAGGTTTTTTTCTTAAAGCTTTTTTTCTGAATTTTTGAATGCTCAGGAAGAGTTGGTCTAAAGAACGTGTTTTTATTTCCATTTGTTGTTGTTGTCCTGAGGATAGAATCCGAGCCACAACCCAGTTCTGTCCCTTTATTTATGTGTGTGTGTGCGCGCTATCACATCCAGTTTATGGGGTTGTGGGTATCCTGCCCAGGGCTTTGAACATGCTAGGCAAGCACTTTACCAACTGAGCGCCACACCTTATATACTCTCTTTAGACTGTAAGTTTTGATAGTGATAAGTAATGTTGGAGTTAAATCTTTGGTTTTTGCTTGCTTTTTTGCACTTTGAAACAGTTTTACTATTTAGCTCTGGCTGTGCCAGAACTCACTAAGTAAGTTCTGGCCTAGAACTCACAGAGAACCCCCTGCTTCTGTCCCCAAAGTACTAGGATTGAAGGTATGCGCCAGCACATGTTGGTGTTGGAGTTAAGTGTACTAGGATTGAAGGTATGCGCCAGCACATGTTGGTGTTGCAGTTCAGTCTTTAACCATAAGTTGGTGCTCATTTTGAGTCACTGTTATTGCTGTAGTGATATATTATTAGTTATGTGAGTACAGTATGAAAAATCAGATTTGGATAAATGGGGGTTTCTTCCTAAGGAAATTATCAGTTTTCTATTGTTGGAGGAGAATAACAATTAGGAGCCTATCAGAGTATAAAACATTTTTATTTAAAATAATGTTTGAAGTGTATTTCATATCCATTTAGAGAGAGAAAAAGAAAGAATATCTTATTAATTAATCCACCTAACACTGTGGATAATGTATTATGTCTGATTTGGGCTGTTCACAGTTCTTTTCATTCTGCTTTCTTAGTTGTGTGAAGAACTTTTTGAGAAGATCAATGACAATTGTAATGAAGAAATGTCTTACTCTGTAGAGGTGAGTATAGCTGTTACTAAAACCAGAGACTTTTGTATTCCTGTTCCTCCATTCCCACCCCTCCCCCTTTTGTACAGGGTCTCTTAATTCAGTCCTGGTCTCAGTGTATCAGTGTAGGTGGAATTCACTATGTAGAACCAGCTGGCCTCAAACTCACAAAGATCTGCCTGCCACTGCCTACTGAGTGCTAAGATTATAAATATGTGCTACCATGTCCAGCCTTCCTCTATTATTTCTTTAAAATGTCATTAACTATCTATCTATCTATCTATCTATCTATCTATCTATCTATCTATCTATCTATCTATCTATCATGTGTATTCATGTACGTGCATGTATATACAATAAAGTGCCATGATATAGGAATGGAAGTTGGTTGCCAGAGTTGATTCTCTCCTTCCACTAAGGGATCTCATGCCATCTGCTGGCCTCTTCCAGAAATTGCACTCTGAGTGATATATACAACCACATATACAAACATACACAGAAGTAAAAATCTGAAAATCCCATTTTTAAAACTTCCATGATGTGTATGTTTTTTTTTTTTTTTTCAAGACAGGGTTTCTCTGTGTAGTACTGGCTGTCCTGGAACTCACTCTGTAGACCAGGCTGGCCTTCAACTCAGAAATCCACCTGCCTCTGCCTCCCGAGTGCAGGGATTAAAGGCGTGCATGTACATTTTACAGTTATTTTTTATTAGCGTTCAATAAAATATATTTTCATATTCTTATATAATGCATCTTGATCATATTCTCTCTTATCACCCTTTCTTTTCTTTCTTCCACTTTCACTGAACCTCTGTTTTTGAACTGTCCTTCCTTCATATCTTCTTGGGGGAGGGTGTGACCCAATGAGTCCAGTTGGAGTTACAGGAACCTGGGTAAGGAATTATTTACAGAGGCATGGGAAACTTAGCAGCAACTTCATTGCTGAAGAAAATGTCTCTTTTTCCTTAGCAACCCTTGAGCATATCCTCAGAGAGGGATGGAGCCTCATGGGCCCTATCCTCTAGCAACTCAACTGCCTGTGCATTCTCAGAGAGGGATGGGGCTTTGTGAACTCCTTCCCTTCCATTTCACATGCTGACAGTAGAATCTTGTGCAGGTCATTATAGACCTGGTGAGTTGATGAGTGCAGCGGCCAGGCCATTTGCAGAAGCCAGAGTTGTGCAGCATTGTCCCCCGTCCTCCAGTTCTTACGTCCTTCTGACCTCTCTTCCACTGTGTTCCCTCAGCCTGGGATGGGGTGATACGGATGCTCACTTGGGGCTGAGCATTCAGCAGTTGCTTAGATTTACACAAAGTTCAGACTCGGATAAAGTTCATTTGGCTGATCTTGTGTAACCAGCGTGCTGCCTTACTACTTTGTTATGAGGAATAACTACTTACATTTGCACACCACATACTGTTTTTTGTGGAAATCCTGATGATTTGATGAGCAAGGGATTAGAGGAAAGGGAAGTGACTGGAAAGGTCCTGCTTCATATTAGGAAATTACAGCATGGTTCCTTCCCCACCACCATAGCCGTGCCCTATTGAT
The DNA here is from genome assembly GCA_902729485.2 of Mus minutoides. Classification (NCBI taxonomy): domain Eukaryota; kingdom Metazoa; phylum Chordata; class Mammalia; order Rodentia; family Muridae; genus Mus; species Mus minutoides. The sequence continues at coordinate 1,235,036 of LR749549.1, forward strand.
GGGGACGCATGGAGTGTATCTTCTGAGCCTTCCTAAGTCTCCTTAAGCCATTGTCCTGGTGGATCCATTATTCATAGTTAATAGCACTGTGGTCAATCTTAAAAGATTAGTTACTGGGAGGGGAGAGAGCTCAGTTCAAAGTGTTTGCTGTAAAGGAGCCAGGATGGTGGTGTGAACATGGAATCCCAGCTCCAAGCAGGCAGGCATACCCACGACCCTGCTGCTCTCTTACCAGATGCTCCATGCCAGTGAGAGACCCTATTTAAAAAAAAAAAAAGAAAAAAGAGGTGTATGGTATCTGAGGAAGGACACCCAAGATGAGATTTACTATTAGCATGCACAAGCATGTCCACATGTGTGCCCACTTAAACACACAAAGCAAAAGAATTAGTTGATGTTTTTTCTGCACACAGAGAAAACAATTTAACTTTAATTGGTTTTAATTCTGATAAAAATAATTAATTTCCGAGGCTGGCTCAGCAGCTAAGAGCATTGGCTGCTCTTCTAGAGGACCCAGGTTCAACTCGAAGCACCCACATGGCAGCTCACAACTGTCTGTACCTCTGGTTCCAGGGGATCTGACACCCTCACAGACATACATACAGACAAAACACCAATGCATATAAAATAAGTAAATTTTAAAAAAGAGAAAGAGAGATAGAAATATTAATTTACAGGCTCTTGGAATAACCTCACTTTAAGCCTCAATACTGATGGTAATATGGATTTTTAAAATGCCAATAAAGCTGGGTGAGATGGTACATTTCTGTAATATCAGCACCTGAAGGGTAAGACAGGAGAATTGCAAGTTTGAGGCCTGGTTTAGCTATAAAGACCCTGCTTCAAAAGAGAGGGGGTACTAAAAAGCTCTAATAAAATATATATTTTCTGCCTAAGAAAAATAGCTATTATGTATACCTGTTTGCCTCTTCCTTCTTTTTTTTTTTCCCTTGTTCCGGTCAACCCCCGCTGGCTCCGCTCGCTCCGGCCAGCCCCACTTGCTCCCGGACGCCCCCGGACGCCCCGCTTGTTCCAGCGGGCCCCGCTCGCTCCAGTTGGCCCCTGCTCGCGGCCCTGCTCGCTCCAATCAGCTCCGCTTGCTCCGGTTGGCCCCACTCTTCCGGCCGTCTCCGCTTGCTCCGGCCGTCCCTGTTCGGCTCCAGACAGCCTCGCTTGCTCCAGTTGGTCTCTCTGGTCCAAGGATTCATTTCTTATTATTCTTCATAAGTTCACTGTAGCTGACTTCAGATGCACCAGAGGAGGGCGTCAGATCTTGTTACGGGTGGTTGTAAGCCACCATGTGGTTGCTGGGATTTGAACTCATCACCTTCGGAAGAGCAGTTGGTGCTCTAACCCGCTGAGCCATCTCACCAGCCCCTGCCTCTTCCTTCTTGAGAAAGATCATTTCTGACCCATGGGACATGATATCTGCACACATTGCCAGTAGAATAAAGGACCTGGGACTATGGTGTTCTGACCTAGAATTGTACAGCTTTTGAGAATTTCCTTTTTTTTTTAAAGATGTATTTATTTATTATATGTAAGTACACTATAGCTGTTTTCAGACACACCAGAAGAAGGCATCAGATCTCATTATGGATGGTGTGAGCCACCATGTGGTAGCTGAGATTTGAACTCAGGACCTCCAGAAGAGCAGTCAGTGCTGGTAACTGCTGAGTCATTTCTCCAGCCCTGACAATTTGCTTTTAAATGAGACAGAATCTCCTATTTTAGTCTAGGCTGGCTTTTAAGGCATGTTTTTTCTGTCTCTGCATCCTGAATACTATGTTTAGCTTTGAAAAAGTGTTTAATGTGTATGTATCTTTTCTAGATCCTTTGATTTACTTTAATAAAATATTCCTAGGTGAGCTACATGGAAATTTACTGTGAGAGAGTACGAGATCTACTCAATCCCAAAAACAAGGGTAATTTGCGTGTGCGTGAACACCCCCTTCTTGGACCCTATGTGGAGGATCTGTCCAAGCTGGCAGTCACTTCCTACACTGACATTGCTGACCTGATGGATGCTGGGAACAAAGCCAGGTATGGTAGGAAATAGACTGATCTAATAGACTAATAAATAGACTAATCCTTTGGCATATTTTGAGGTTCTTTCGTTTTCAGCGTGAGGATTGAAGCAACATTTATAGCCATGAAAGTTGCCTTAGGTGTAGAGCCTTGAGTGTGGATATGCTAGAGAGGTATAGGCTGTAATATATTAAGTAGCTGTCTTTTCATCAAAATGCTGCATTGTTGAAACAGGTCAGAACTTTGGTTAACTCTTAGGTATTGATTAAGTTATGGTAAAATGTTAGCTGTAATATCTAGATGAGGTAACTAGTTCTGGAATAAATGAGCCCGTTAAGAATAAAAATTAGGGCTGGTGAGATGGCTCAGCGGGTAAGAGCACCCGACTGCTCTTCCGAAGGTGATAAGTTCAAATCCCAGCATCCACATGGTGGCTCACAACCATCCGTAACGAGATCTGGTGCCCTCTTCTGGAGTGTCTGAAGACAGCTACAGTGTACTTACATATAATAAATAAAATAAATCTTTAAAAAAAAAGAATAAAAATTAAATGCTCTGGTGATTACTAAAGGGATAGCTGGAGTATGAAAAGTGATTCTGATGCGCATTGCCTTTTGAGTTGTTGGGTAACTTGGTGGGCTTACAAAGAAGACATTAGAGCAATTGTGTATGTGATAGTCTTTTAGTCTCAGTAAGGTTAAGGCTGTTGTCTGCAATTGTCCTGCATGGTTGTATAGAGCCTTCTGTCCATTGTAACTCTGGTGGAAGAATTCTCTTGTCAAATGGTCACCTTTGGTTTGTTTAGGACTGTGGCAGCTACCAACATGAACGAGACAAGCAGCCGTTCCCACGCTGTGTTCACCATTGTCTTTACCCAGAAGAAACAGGATCCTGAGACGAACCTTTCTACTGAGAAGGTGGGAGAACTGCGGATCGCTGAGGTTGTGAAGGGATTTTGTGGAGAGCGTCCTTTTACTCAATGCAGTTTGGACAGGATCAGTGTTGTTCTCTCCCTTAAAGGGAGTGGCTTTTTAGTCTACTCACCATTTACCCCACACCAGTTTCTAGTGTGCTGGGTCTGCCTTGGAGCTGAAAGATAAAAAACACTGTTAAGAAAATGTAAAGCGCCGGGCGTGGTGGCGCACGCCTTTAATCCCAGCACTTGGGAGGCAGAGGCAGGCGGATTTCTGAATTCGAGGCCAGCCTGGTCTACAGAGTGAGTTCCAGGACAGCCAGGGCTATACAGAGAAACCCTGTCTCGAAAAAACCAAAAAAACCAAAAAAAAAAGAAAAGAAAATGTAAAGCTTTGGAAAAATAGTGTATTTTATGCAAAACAGATAATTGGGTCTGTTAGGGGAAAATACCTTTTATCTTGACTAGACCGCAATAATGTTCATTGATAAGGCTGCTGCAGTGATGTCTGCAGGTGAATAGGCAGGCAGAGTATGCTTCATTCCTGGGAATAACTCTGGGACCACTCTCATTGTTTAAGTACCTTTCTTTGCTTGCTTGTTTGTTTTTGTTACTGAGAACTGACTCGAGCCTACTGCATGGTGGGCAGGCACTGCTACTGAACCATTTCTAGCCCCTAGTTTCCCTAGTGGCTGCTGCGTTTTCTGATATCAAGGACAGAGGCACATCAGGCATGCTAGGCAAATTCTCTCCAGCCATGTTGGATTGTTAATTTCTCACTTCATTAGTGGTTAAATATTATGGAGCTTGGAATGAAATTGCATGATCTGAGTCATGGTTTTGCTACATTTTAGTTACATAACCTTTAGCAAATTACCTTACTCCTTGTGCCTCTGATCTCCCCTTCTGTAACAACTGGAGAGAGTTGTTATTAAATATTAATGTATGTTAAGTGCATATAACAGTGTCTGGCACCAAGTAGCCACTCAGCATTTGTTAATTTTGTTGTTGTAACTAGTAAAAATAATTATGATGCTGAAGCTTAAAATGTGAGGTTTCTTTCAGCTGGGGCAGGGTGGGTTGGGGTGCTCGGAATTGAATATAAGGTCTCACTCCTGTTAGATAAGTGTTACACCGCTGTGCTGTGAATCTAGACTCACTGTACTAGTAGTTAGACAGGATTCTCTGCCTTTTGCCTTGTGAGGTGAGTGCTTTCTGATAGTGTTGTCACGAAAAGCTACGATTATTTTATACTTAGAAACTATGTTTTGTTTCAGCTAATTGATCCTAGGGTATCCCTTCTGGATACTTTTGTCTAAACTGTCCTGAAATATATTGAACAATTTCATTGAGGAATTATAAAGGTGTATAATAACCTACACATGTCCAGAGTATAAAATTTGACCATTTTTGATGAATGCTTACATATGCAAAATAATTAGCATGATGAGGACTTCTGTTACTCCAAAAAGTTGCCTTGTGACTTTGAAGTATTTCTCTGTCTTTTCTTCTACATCATCCATACAGTTCTTAATATGCTTTTGTCACTATAGATTAGTTTATATTTAGTATAGTTTTATGTACATTATGTATATATGTATGTATGTATGTATGTATTGCTCGATTTCTTTTGCTCATAATGATTTTGATATTCATTTGTGTTATGTCACTAGTTTTTCCTTTTTATTGCTTGCAAATACTCCTTTATTTAACTTTGCCTTATAATTTGGCCCTATGAGATTTGTGTACATGAGTGTGGAGATTTCTTTTGTTTCTTGTTTTTCTGAGTACGTGTTTCATTCTTTAGTCCAGGTTGACCTTGAACTCACTCAGCTTCATTCTTGCCCCCCAAGTATTGGGGTTACAGGTTATACACACCATGCCCAGCTGGCAAGTGGATTTTTATTTATAGTGGTGAATACTTAAGAATAGAATTGAATCTTGTGCAGATGTGTGTTTAGATTCTGGCTTGGGGGGGTTGTTTTTGTTATTTTCTTTTTGTCTTTTGAGTCAGGGTCTCTCTATTATGTCCTGGAACTCACTGTGTAGACCAGGCTGGCCTTGAACTCATAGAGATTTTCCTGCATCTGTCTCCTGAGTTCTGGTATTAAAGGCATACTTAGCTTCTTAAGAAACAACTAAACAATTTTCAGAATAATAAATTGGCCCCAGAAGTAGATAAGAGCTCCATGTTCAGTGCTTCATGTTTCATATGTCAGTTTAAAAGTAGGCTTCATGTGTGTGTCTGTGGATGTGTTGTGTGCAGATGCACATGCATATACATACAGAGGTCAATGTGCATTAAGACACAGACTCACCACATACCCCTGGCTGGCCTGAACTTGCTGTGGTGACCAGTCTGACCTAGAATTCACAGAAATCCATCTGTTTATGCTTCCTGGGTATAAGGAATACTGTTTGTTTTGTTTTTTATTAAGTCTTGAACTCCTCACTATATAGAGAACGCTGCCTCTGAGCTCATGGATGGTCTTCTGGCCTCTGCCTCCTGAGGTGCATTAGAATCACAGCCATGTGCTACCACACCCAGCTATCTTGTTTACTTTTTAACTTTCATGTTATTGCTCTTTACCTAGGTCAGTAAAATCAGCTTGGTGGATCTAGCAGGAAGTGAACGAGCTGATTCAACTGGTGCCAAAGGAACTCGATTAAAGGTATTTATTTTAGTGAGATGGTCTAGTCAGTCAGTGTTTGTATCATGGTGCTAAACTATGGCTAGTGGCTGAATCTACATATTGCCTAGCTTTACAAATAAAATTCTATCAAGAGATAGCTGTATCCTTTAATTTATATATTGTTTATAGTGGCATTTATTATATTATTTACTTTGATATAGGTTCTCAGGTAGTCCTGTCTGGCCTTGACCTTAACATGTAGCTAGAATGAGTTTGAACTCTGAACCTCTTACCTCCATTTGCTACCATGTCTCATATGTGGTCCTGGTGCTTTGTGTGGGCTAGTCAAGCACTCTACCTACCAACTGAGCTGTGTCCCTAGCCCCCAAGACTGTTTTTATGCTGCAGTGGCAGAATTGGACCAGAGACTATGTGCCATACAAACCTAATTTTTAAATTTAATTTTTAATGGAAAAAATCCCAACTATTTATCTATAATTTCAATAAATGATAAGTTAGATAATAAAATACAAAAGACTTTATGGTCAAGAGTGAGGGTTATATTATATTTGGAGAAATGATGGGAGAGACAGTAAGGAGAATAGGATCTACAAGCTACAGATGTAAATACAAGCCTGACCTGGAGATGCTGTTTAACAAGGAGGAAGGCTGCTTCTGTAAGACCCTGCAGCATAAGCATCTTGACGGCAGAAGGTTTGGGGGATGGTGTGTGTTACCAGGCGAGCAGAGGACTCTTTAGAATTTGTGTTGTAAAAAGCAGATACACTCAGCTTGTAGCAATATGTGTGGTGTGCAGCAGGAGAAGTTCCTTGTTGTGAATCTTTCTTGTTTGCTCTTTATTTTAGGAAGGTGCAAATATTAATAAGTCTCTTACAACTTTGGGCAAAGTCATTTCGGCCTTGGCAGAGGTGGTAAGTTTCCTGTTTCCCTTTAAGAGGAAGTGTGGGCTCAGCAAGTGAGCTTGCTGATAATGTGCTTCTCTACAAAGGGCGCACCGGTTTTGGCCTTTTATGTGACTTAAATTTTTTTCCAGGTAGGACTAGAGTGTGATGTAATTTGTACTGAAAGGAGAATGATAACAATTGTAGCAGTCTGACCTGAAACTTAAAGTTTTTGAGCCTTACCTCACACCTCATAATAACCAAATGTGTCTTTGTAGGTTTTCCCTCGTAGTCTCTCATGGTAGAGAGGTAGTTTTGGAGGATTTTGAACAATATGGGTTTGGAGAGTGATGTTGATTTAGAAACCAATAATACATATCCTTAAAGTACAGACAGGTATCACTTAATGAGATGAGTGCATTCTTAGAAATGCGCCATTCACTGACTTTGTCATTGTAGTAAGTAAACAGAATACAGTAAAACGTGGGAAACAGTAAGTGATGTCGTCGGTGAGGCTCCGTAGCCAGTTTCAGTGGATTGAGCCTAATTGGGAGTATGGTGTGTCCCGTATGACTGGCAGTGTAGGTTTATGTCCACCAGCATTTCTACAGCCAGTGTATTGTGTTATAGTGCTACTGCCTGAAGGCAGCAACAACACTGTAAATTTTCAGTGCCATTATAATCTTAACAGACCATCATTGTTTCTGCAGTGCATATGTAGATAAAATGGTCTTTTTTTTTTTTTTGCAATACTGACACATTAAAGCTAAACCAAATTTTGCATGGTCTTCATTATTTAAATTTAAGACCTAAGGTAGTTTTTGTGTGCTCAAATTTAATTGTTCCTTTGAATCACTAAAAAGAATTAAATCTCTTCTTGTCCCTAGAAAGTGTTCTGATTTCTATTTATTCTAGAGGCTTATCCCATGTTCTTTTCTCTCCTTTAAATGCTTTCGTTTGCAGGATAACTGCACAAGCAAGGTACCGTGGGGATTGATTAGCTCTATGGCTTTAATACTTTCAGAAGATAAATAGGGCATAAGTTAGAATAGAACCTTCCAAAAGGTTTTTCTTTCTTTCTTTCTTTCTTTCTTTTTTTTTTTTTTTTGGCTTTGGAATTTAGAATGATTATTTAGGGTGGCTGTGAATCATGAGGCTTCACACCAGAATTAATTAAGGAACATAAAGTACTTTGGAGAAGGGATAAAAATAAAGGAACAGGAGAGAAATTTCAGGAAGCATGTAAATGGTGTCAGGATGTTTCTGCACTGGTCAGTGTCAGCGTCTCCCCAGCTCCGTAAACCACCCACGGGGAGTAAAAGGAGTAAGTTAAGTGTCTTTAGAGTCCTGTTCTAAAGCATACCTGATTGGTTGAAATGATTGGAAACAAGTAAATAAAACAAGTTTATATATTATTAATATATATAAATTGTTTTACATATTTCCCACCATAGAAGTTTATGAGTAATTTAAAACATTTTTCATATTTGGTTATACTAAGATAAAGTAAAAGCTATAGAATTAATTTAAAGTTTTAACTGAAGCTAAAAAAGATAGATTTTTGTTTTGTTTTGTTTTGTTTTGTTTTTGTTTTTCAAGACAGGGTTTCTCTATGTAGCTCTGGCCATCCTGAAACTCACTTTGTAGACCAGGCTGGTCTCGAACTCAGAAATCCGCTTGCCTCTGCCTCCCGAGTGCTGGGATTAAAGGTGTGTGCCACTAGAAAAGATTGATTTTATTTTCCTTTACCCAATGGTATATGTTTTTCTTTTCCTTATATTTCTATACAAATTCTATTTTTAAAAAGTGTTTGTTATTCTTCTGCACAAAAAAATATTCAGATCACGTAGTAGTTAAGAATTATATGCAAGAAACTCAGGTAGAGGCAGTATTTACATCAAAGCATTTAATATTCACATGCTTATTGGTTTGTTTTCTCCACCTTTGGGTATTTGTTTTAAAGGTTTTCTTTACTATTATTTGCTATGGCACATGTGCAGACGTTTGAAGACAGCACTGGGTGGTTGGCTCTCTCCTTTTGGGAGCCAAACTTGGTGCTGCCTGGTGCATCACTGCTGATTTTGGTGATGCTGTGTTTTTAACTGCTTGTCAAAGATAATGTGCCTGAGTGTTTACAAGTTAAATGCTAGATTTTCTTTAAAATCAATATTTTAAAGACATGGTCTGAAGACATAGATGGAATATTAGATAATCGTATTACATTGTTAGATTTACTAAATTTGTTCCTTATATCCGATATATCTGAATTATCGGGACCTGTGCCTGCGCTTTACTCAAGGGTTTGGCTAATGGGAAAAATATTAATAATGGTTAAAGCTACATGGTTACTCTGCCATGTACATTGCATTTCTACTCTCTTGATTGTTTTGTGTTATAAAGATTTAAAAATGAAATGCTAGCCGGGTGGTGGCGCACGCCTTTAATCCCAGCACTCTGAGTTCGAGGCCAGCCTGGTCTACAGAGTGAGTTCCAGGACAGCCAGGGCTACACAGAGAAACCCTGTCTAGAAAAACAAACAAACAAAAACAAAACAAAACAAAAAAAAAAAAACAAAAAAAGAAAGAAAAGAAATGCTAAAAGAAATTGTTTTGCACGCACGTTTTGAAGAATTGACCTGTAAGTAGAACCTTCAGTCATGGTAGATACCATTACAGTTATAATTACTTCAGAGTTTTACACTAGTTTGCTTTTCATGTGAATTTCCACCCATAGTGTGCTAACATTATTCCCTTCCCTTTTGTAGAGTAAAAAGAAGAAGAAAACTGATTTTATTCCTTATAGGGATTCTGTACTTACTTGGCTCCTTCGAGAAAATCTAGGTATGTTGACCACTAGTACCCGTTACCATTGTAGTTCTCTTTTTAAAGCTGTGTAATGGTGTAGCTAATTTCCCCCGCATCTGTCTGGGAGAAGAGTCATGTCTAGATATTCATAATAACTCACTAGAGTGCTGCTTGTCTTTTTCTTGCTTTTGCTTTTCCCTGTCTGGATTAACTTACTTTAGGACAGAAACTGAGCTGCCAGTTACTGTCTTCTATGCTCCATACAGCTACTTAAAATGTTGTTCCTTCTTTTTTTTTTTTTTTTTTGGTTTTTCAAGACAGGGTTTCTCTGTGTAGCCTTGGCTGTCCTGGAACTCACTCTGTAGACCAGGCTGGCCTCGAACTCAGAAATCCGCCTGCCTCTGCCTCCCAAGTGCTGGGATTAAAGGCATGCGCCACCACGCCCGGCCATGTTGTTCCTTCTTAAGAGCCTCCTTCCCCCTGGGACCTGCAGAGCTTCTAAGGCAGCATTGGGTCCCTTGGAATTGGAGTTGTAGACTGTAAACCCCCGTGAGTGCTGGGGAAAAGTTGTTTTCTGTAAAAGCAGTTAGCAGTCTTAACCACTGAGTTCTCCATTTGGCTCCTCCCCTCCCTTAGAGTACTTAGTACTCATATTCCTTTGTGTTTTCTGTATTTGAGTATACTCTGCACAGCCTTTTTTTTTTTTTTTTTCCCGAGACAGGGTTTCTCTGTGTAGCCCTGGCTGTCCTGGAACTCACTTTGTAGACCAGGCTGGCCTTGAACTCAGAAATCCACCTGCCTCTGCCTTACTCTGCACAGTCTTACTCCTCTTTACTACTGACGGGTTTTTTTTGTTTTTTTTTTTTTTCCTTGTTCCAGTCAACCCTGCTGGCTCCGGTCGACCCCGCTCGCTCCGGGCCTGTCGGTCTCTCTGGTCCAAGGATTCGTTATTATTATTATTATTATTATTATTATTATTATTATTATTATTCATAAGTACGCTGTTGATGACTTTAGACGCACCAGAGGAGGTCGTCAGATCTCATTACAGGTGGTTGTAAGCCACCATGTGGTTGCTGGGATTTGAACTCATCACCTTCAGAAGAGCAGTCAGGTGCTCTTACCTGCTGAGCCATCTCACCAGCCCCCAACTACTGAGGTTTTTTGACCTTTCAGCCTTTCTCTTCATTTTTTTGCTCCTCATTAAAAAAAGTAATCAAGCTGGGCAGTAGTGCCGCACGCCTTTAATCCCAGCACTCGGGAGGCAGAGGCTCCAGTCCAGCCTGGTCTACAAAGTGAGTTCCAGGACAGCCAGAGCTACACAGAGAAACCCTGTCTCAAAAAACAAAACAAAACAAAACAAAACACAAAACAAAACAAAAAAAAGGATTCAGCCAACTTTCCCATCACTGAGGGCAGTCGTGGTAGAGTGGTTAAGGTCTTGATTTGAGTAGTTTTTTGTGTGTATGTGTGTGTGTTTGTTTAAGACAGGGTCATATACAACCCAGGCTGCACTGAATTCCTGACACCATCTCCTGATCTGAAATTATAGTCCTGTGCTACATTTACCTGGCTAGAGCTGTTTAAGGGAGACTAGGAGAGGAACTGAAGTCAGGAGAGGTGGAGAGCAGGATGTGAGTGGAACAGCACAACATGGGAACACTGAAGAACATTATTGGGTTCCAGGGTTGGTGGCACAAACCTGTAATCCCATGACTTAGGAAATGAACCAGCTCAAACCAGCATGGCTACGTGAGACCTTGTCAGAAAAGAAAAAACATTGTTGGCTTTTGATTAAATTTTAGGTTCTGTTGTCAGCTTTAACACAGTAAATAAAACTCTTGTAAAAAACTGAGTTAGAGCCTCCTCATTCGTTTTCAGGTGGCAACTCCCGAACTGCAATGGTTGCTGCTCTGAGCCCAGCAGACATCAACTATGATGAAACGTTGAGCACACTGAGGTACTCTCCTTTGAGCTCAGCATCTGAGTAGTTTTGTATGCCATAGATTTTCCAACACTGTGAAGGGTGTCGTGTGTGTCATAATAAGGGGAAAATGGTTTCTGTTATAATGGAGTTTACTTATGTGGCTTTCAGATTCATTGGGATAAATGAGAGGAGTTTTTTTGTTTTTGTTTTTTGCATGAAAGATGTCCAAATTACTTCAGTGAAATATTTGGATAACTTGTAGACAATAAAATTTTCTCATAATATTTATTTCTATTACTAGAAGTATTCCTTTGTATAAATAGTTTGCAGATATACTTAAGTTGTAAAAAGTGAATGCAATTATTAGTAAATGTACTGAAAAAGTACAAGGAGTTTATCATTGAGTTAAATTTTTATATATATAATATTTTAATCTGAAACTATCTTTCCTTCTATTAAATATATATAAATATATAAATAAGATTTATGGGCTAGGGAGATGGCTCAGAGGTTGAGAGCACTGACTGGTCTTCCAAAGGTCCTGAGTTCAATTCCCAGCAACCACCTGTTGGCTAAATACCATCTATAATGAGATCTGGTGCCCTCTTCTGGCCTGCAGGTATACATGCAGACACAACTCTGTGTACATAATAAATAAATAAATCTTAAAAAAAAAAGATGTATTTATTTTTTATATGTGAATACATTGTCACTGTCTTCAGTCACACCAGAAGAGGGCATCCCATTACAGATAGCTGTGAGCCACCATGTGGTTGCTGGGAATTGAACTCAGGAGATCTGGAAGAGCTGTCAGTGTTGTTAACTGATGAGCCATCTTTCCAGCCCCAAATATATTCTTAATACAGCAAAACAACACTGTTATAGGCCGACAAACTGGGTTTGAGCCTCTCTCTGGTATTTATTTCTATTGTGATCTTAGCCAATCACTTAAATTCTGTAAGATGCTATAAAGCTTTATACAAATATTGTTTTTGTCAAGGGTCTTGAAATGTATAAGTTCTTGGAATGTTTGGTGTGGAGCTCATGGCATGTGTGAGAAGCAGAGCCTCTGAGAAAGGACAAGAATGCATTTTCTCTCCGTCTCTAGATACGCAGATCGGGCGAAGCAGATTAAATGCAATGCTGTTATCAATGAGGACCCGAATGCCAAGCTGGTTCGGGAGCTGAAGGAGGAAGTGACCCGACTGAAGGACCTTCTTCGTGCTCAGGGACTGGGAGATATTATTGATAGTGAGTGAACTGGGATCATACAGAATTTTACTCTCCTCTCTAGACTCTTCTATTTGAAACGAGCTTAGGGTTGGGTGTGGTGGGCACGTGGGAAGCTGTACGGCTGACTTACTGAGTTCAAGGCCAGCTAGAGCTACACAGAGAGATCTTATCTCAAATAAGTAAGTAAATAAGCTTAGAGTTTAGAGACTTGATGAAACTAAGTGGTAGTAAAAATGGTTTTATGAGGTGGTGCCAGTGAAACAATCACAGATTTTCCTTGTGTAGAATGTTCACAGATATTTAAATTTATTCTGAAAAACTAACCACTTCATAAAAGTATTGCTTGGAAGCTGTTGTAGTGATAGTGCAGTAGTGATAGCACCTGCGTAAGAAGAACTCACCATTAAGATCTGCTTCCAGATGACATTTACCTTGCAGTGAGCCTTGTTCTCTGTGGGAAAGTGAAGTCTAATTCCTGTCCAGTTCAAGAACTAGACTTACAGAAAGTACTGTTGTACAGTGTTCTTTTATAATGCCTGCTTTAACATCTACATAGTGTGTAAGCCAATCTCTCATACATTGTGGTTGGCAGTGCAGCTCATTATGGCTTAGCATGACAAGGCTTGGGTTTTAACCTCAGCACTTTAGCAAAAAGTTCTTGCCATAAAATTGATTATTCAGATAGAATATGGGTTATTTAATAAAGCCTATTTTTATTTTTAATGTAAAATATTATACTTTGAAATACTTACAGATTTCAAATCCTCCTTCAACTTAGCTCTTACTGATAAGAACCTGGATTTTAATGAATATAATTTGTGAAAATGATAACCTATACTACTGAATTTTCATTTTTTTATCTTCCTAAATGCCAAATGCTACTCTGTTCCTACTCTATTGCTACTGATTCTGAACTTTGACCCTTCTTGTATTTCCCTCCTGCTTACCTTTAGTTGACCCATTGATCGATGATTACTCTGGAAGTGGAGGCAAATGTGTGTATATATCATGGTCATTTCCAGTGCACTGACTTGCTAACCTGCCTTTGCTGGGTCAGCCTTACAGCGAGCTTTGCATGCCAGCACTGCTAACAGGGAAATCCCAGACAGAGTTGGGTGGAAAATCCAGTTCTCTTGTTTTTACCCTCCTCCGTTTAGCAAAGTAACTTAATGAATTTTAGTTTATGCCTTCACTGAAGATGATCTTATACTCCATCTTCAGTGTTCCTGACCATATAATTAAAGCAAGTTCAGAATTACACTTGAAAAGGTTATTCACACTTGATAAGCTTATATTTATTGAAAATCTATAATATACTTGGTCCTGTTCTAGGGACCTTAAACATATTATCTCTTTTTTGATTCTGTTATTGATAAACTTATTTTATCCTTTTTTTGACAATACCCAGGAGTGGTTTTCCTGTGGTGCCATGCCTGGTTCCTCATGTTTGGGTTAGGCAGTTTACCTCAGAGCTTTTAATCATTTCTACATCTACACTTTTTTTCCCCTCTTGAGTTGCTTTCTTTTATGATCCAATTATTTAATAGGAAATTTCCTTTTTAATTAGCATTGTAAATGTGAGTCTTTGTATAATTACAAAATTCATTTCTAGTTAGCCAAACTGTCTGTAATTAAAGAGCTCTGTGCATGCTGCATTAGCACTCACCTGTGCTGAGCCACGTTGATTTTTCTTCGTATCTTGGGCCTTATCTTACTTGATCATTAGATAGATATTTTTCTCCTCTTTTCATAAATTACTATTTTAAAATTTTAAATAGATATCTAAAGTATATAACTTAAATGAAGATGTCTTTATATAAGTGTTAAGTTGACAAGAAAATAGTTGCTTATGCTTATGTCAAATCTCAGTTTGGGGACAAGTGAATGCACAGAAGAACCTAAAGGTGCTGCTAGTTACTGTGCTGACTTTAGCCCAGAGGACTGGGATGCGCAGACACGCATATGGCTCTTGGCCTGGAACAGCTCTGTCTGAGATCTCCAAGGCTGAAGGATATTGGTGTGGCGAGGGTGCCTTCTTGTTCTTGCTTTTGTGTTCAAGGTGCTACTGCTGGCCTGTTGCCTATCTTTTCTGAGCTGCTGTGGCATTTCCTGAAAACCGTGCATGACTTAAGTTTTAATCTCATATCCTCAAAGGAGTACGGCCCTGGCTACTTCTCAGTTTGCTTTTGGATCTACTTCTTTTAATTCATTTTACGGCTTGCATGTGACCACAGGACCATCTAACCTCCGTCCGTCCCTCCTTCCACCTTCTGCCATCATCTGATGGATGATTTTTGCTCCAGTTCCTGTTTGCTTTTTAAATATGCCTCTTGCTTGTTTCCTCATGTTTCCCTTTTATCTGCAGATGGTAGTTTTCAAACTGTCTTGAAGCAACTACCACAGGCAGGCTTCAAGAACTGGTTTCCATTCAGTAGTAGAGATGAGTAACCCAGTGACTGTTTCCCAACTACTTCCATTGCCCTATCCTTTAAGGGAAACTGAGTTCTGACAGGAATTCAAGTAATGTAAATTTTCTCAAATTTAAAAATGAGAGCCAGCAAAATGGCTCAGTGGATAAAGGTGCTTGCTACCAAGCCTGAGGACCTGATTTAGATCCCTGGTTCCTACATGGTGGAAGGAGAGAACTGACTCTCTCAAGTTGTCCTCTGACCACACAAGAGCACACAGAAAATAAATCAATGTAATTTAAAAAAAAAACCACTTAATGAGCTAGTTTTAACATAGAAATGTAAGTAGACATGTTAGCACACATCTGTAATCCCACAGTGTGAGCACTCAGGAGTAGGAGGTCAGAGAGTCAAGAGTTCAAGGTCATTCTTGGCCATAAAGCCAGTATGAGGTTAGGCTGAGCTGCATGAGACTCTGTCTTCAAAGAACAAGATAGATGGACTGCACCAGTGTTTTTTCTTTGCAGTTCATTTGGGAAGGATGATTA
Organism: Mus minutoides; assembly: GCA_902729485.2. Taxonomy (NCBI): domain Eukaryota; kingdom Metazoa; phylum Chordata; class Mammalia; order Rodentia; family Muridae; genus Mus; species Mus minutoides. The sequence goes on from LR749549.1 coordinate 1,250,432, forward strand.
ATGAATGAAATTACAAACAAGCAAATGAGTGAGTTTCGTTATTGGTGGACTTTTTACCAGGACCAGGTTTAAGACTGTTATTTTCAGTTGTATTCCAGACTTTAGTTACTGCAAATATGTCTTAAATACTTGCCTATCATACTAGGGAGGAAACTTATCAGTGTTCCAATCATTACGCCATTAGACACAGGGGTTTTACTTAAATTATCAAATGGTTTGTAGTTTTTTGTTTACTGTGACTTATAAATGGAAAATATACTAAAACTTGTTAATTCACTAATTGTTCTTTCCTATTGAAACAAGCATTCACGATGAATATCATACCATATTTCCTCAAAATTATTCTCATTTCTTCAGTTCTTTTAATTTAGAATATATTTTGGCATGTTAAAATGCTTCTATGCAAAGACTTCTAAATGCTCAGGGTTGGAACTAACATTTCTTAATTTTGCTGAACACTAAACTAGGCCAGTATGTGGTATTAATTGCTATTTTTCCCTTTCTGTTAAAAACAAGTGGAGTTTAAAAATAGAATAAAACTGTAGATACTGAAGACTTCGAATAATTGGAAGAATTTAAGGGTTTAGTTTACTTTAGTTTTACCTGCTTAGGAAGAGCACCTTTAAAGCTCTGGCTATGCTGGAAACGGCTCAGTTCTAAATGTAGAAGGGGCTGACTGCTTAGGGTCAATATTGAAGAAGGACATGTTTTAGAACTGCCATCTAGTACAGTTTCCTAGCTTGTCTGTGTTAGAGCGTGTGCTCATCTTGGGCTTTGATGCTGTCCTTTCTCACACTTGTGTTCCTTCCTGTCTTTTTTCCTCCTCTGCTCCTCTCTTTCTTTTTTTCTACCTTTTCTTTCTGTCTCCCAGATCTGAAAGATTTTCAGAACAATAAGCATAGGTACTTGCTAGCCTCTGAGAATCAACGCCCTGGCAATTTTTCCACAGCATCCATGGGGTCCCTCACTTCATCTCCATCTTCATGCTCACTTAATAGTCAGGTGGGCTTAACATCTGTGACCAGTATTCAGGAGAGGATCATGTCTACACCTGGAGGGGAGGAAGCCATTGAACGTCTGAAGGTAAGTCTGAAGGTTGAATGCAGAGCATTCTCTGTCGTTCTAGAAGGCAGAACTAGGACTGAATGAGCATCACAGAAATGTTGGCTTAGCACAGGAAGATGTTAACTGTTAGAGGTGTCCTGAAAATGAAATTATTTGTTTTATTCAAGTTAATTCCTTTTTATCAGAATGTTTGAGTTTGACTTGGCCCAAGATGAAAAGGTCCTAAGTTAGCCATACAAAATAGTTGATGAGTAAAGAAAGATTTACATTAATTTGAAGGTCATTTATAAGTCACAGTCAAGTTGCTTGTTAGATGTTTGGTTTTAAAGCTAGGTATGGTGGCATGAAACTGTTAAGCCAGTATTCAGGAGATGGGTAAAGGGGATGAGGTGTTCAGCATCATCCTGATTGCATAGTGAGTTTGAGGTCAGCCTAGGTAATATGAAACCCTTTCTAAAGTGGTAATAATTTAAATAGAATAACTAGTTGGAAAATTTGGTTTTACTGAAGATAGAATTCTCCATAGAGCATTCTTCTATTAGTAACATTAATATATAATTAACTGAAAGTTTGAACATTTAAGTAGAGATAGCTGGTTTATTAGGTTACATGAAATTAGACCTTTTAGACCTCACCAAGCCCTTAGTTATGGGAGAAGAGGGCTTTTCCTCCTGTCTGGTAGCTGGGGTCCTTGGGCCGTGGTGCTACTCAACTGACGTTCAGATTGCCCACTCTGTTGGTTCCTTGTTGGAACCAAATGCCTGAGAAGAAGCAACATAAGGGAGAGTTGGTTTTACTTCATGGTTTACAGTTAGTCTAAAGAGAAGGCGTGGCTGCTCACATCTTTGCAGATCAAGAAGCAGAGAAAGAGTGCTCTACTCATCTGGCTTTCTTTTTGCCCCTCTTTATTTCGGTCTTGAACCCCACTTCACAGGATAGTGCTGCCACATTCGTGGTGGGTCTCCTTTCTCTCCAGCTGCTCTGGCAGTGTTCTCGCTGACAGTCAGACACGGGTGTAATTTTAAATTAGGTTAAGTTGATTACCGTCACATTGTTCCTGGCTCCCAGCTCTGCAGACGGGGGTTCTTTCAGTCTGTTTTGGCTCTGCATGAATGTGAAAATCAGGAGCAGTCCTATCCTCCTTCCTTCAGCGACTGCAGTAGGGCAGACAGGTGTCACCTGTGGTGCTGAGGCCACACTGCCAGCACTCCTGCCAGCATCAGGCCACAGCGGGAGCGTCATGTTCTCTTGCTGCCCGCTGCCTCCATCCTCTGGGCCTGTGTGTCCAAGAGTACTAGGGTAGGGGAAACTCACTGAGAATATAGACGTCACAGCCATACTCCCAGTCAGGGATCCTCTTCACCATCACTCAGTATCCCCCACCATCAACTGTGCCCATCTGAAGACAGTTGAGAACAGCGGCTCTCTAATAGGTAAAGTTATGAGAGAGGAAGCTAACCAGGCTGGCTTGTTGAGCACTTCACTGCAGAGGTCAGTGAGTCTGTGTCAGACGCTTTCACTGTGGCTTTCAGTGAACTATAACAGACTTCCTGTGAGTCCTTTCTTAGCCTATTTTTTCCTTTGATTCCTTCCTTCGAAAAGAAGGTGATTCCAAAATAGAAACAATGCTTTTGTGTCTTGATTCAGAAAGTAAGTGAAGTTCTAAAATGCCTGGCAAAAGGAGACATCTTTCTATTCAAGGTGCAGGGTGCAGGGTAATCTCTGCTGTTGTGAAACCGACTTGGAAGCTTCCTACCAATTCTGTGGAAGTTCTATGTGGGGAGGGGTGTTCATTCACAGATTTCCTCATTAGGAGGGGTCAGTGACCATGTTGCCAGCAGGACTCTGGCAGTAGGGAAAAGTGAAACTTCCCTCTAATTGTTTATTAATGTTCACCTCCTTTAGAGATTGTGAATCGTAACCTTTTTTATATTGTACCTTCCTGCACAAATGAGATTACCTTTTTCTTTCTCTGATGTAAAGGAGAAATTTCTTTCTGGTTGCTAGCTAGAACCAGCTGAAAGTAATGCCGCATGTTAGGAGTCAAGATGGCAAGTAGGCTTTTTAAGAATTAGCTCACCCACTAGCCATTCCCAGTGGCTTTTAGGGAATAATGCTTTCCTTATTCGAGGAATTCTCTCCCAACTGCCTAAATCCGATGAGAACAAAGCAGTAACCCTTTAGTCAGCACATAAACCGCTCTCTTAACTTCCCTTGAAGCAACGTAAGTACAATCTTTCTCTAGCTTTATTCTAGGGTGCAAATGGCTTCTTTACAGCTTTGTGATCAGTCACACTGTGGCTCACTGAAGCAGAAGCCTTGGTTCTGCTCTGACGTTGTGAATGGTGAGAATTCCTTTTGGACAGGCCTGCATTTTAATGTCGCAGGCAGAGAGCATCTTTCATCCAGAGTGTGGGACAGCAGTTGTACAATAGAGACGCTTGAGAATGTCTTAGGAGCTGCATTCCTAAGGCATGACACTGCAGGCAGAAAATACTGCAATGGAGAACAGCAACAATGGAGGCTAATCCATCTTCCTAACGGTTTCTTTGCCTTTCATTGCTCCTCTGTATTTTTAGCTTAAGGTCAGCGTTGGCACATTACTTTTCAATAGGTGCTGCTGCTCCCTCCTTCTTCATTGAATAGCCTATTTCCACACATAATATTAGTATCCCGATTCCTCTCTAAACTTCTCTGGAAAAAAAAAAAGAAAAGAAAAAGAAACAAGATAGTAGTATGTAATTTTTCTTTAAAGCCAGGACTTGAACGGAGTTGAAATCTCTGTATACATGATTTGGTCTTTATACTCAGTACTAAGCTGTAAGCATGTAGCTATAATAGCCACTGGCTCTGATGTTTATAGACTGGCATCAAAGTTAGTACTGAGAATGCCATAGCCCAGATTTAGCCTATAAATATCTATAAACATCCATCATAGAAGCGAGCAGGACAAATGCTGTCCCAAGCAGTGTTTTGACCCCACACTTGGACTCACTCAGGAAGCTTGGGTACAGTGAACCTTAGTTATTTGGTGGCTTCAAGCAGTACTCCATGGAGTAAACATCCAGTCTTCCAAATGTTAAAACATAAACTACAATGTTTTTTCGGGAAGTATTTCTGATTTGCCCTACCAAACGTTCTGCCTTCTTACTGACTCATTAAGAAGAAATAAAGAGCTGAGCAGAGCATAGTAGCACATACCTGTAGTCTCAGTACTGAGGCAGCAGGATCTGGAATTCAGCACCATCTGTGACTAGTGAGTGTGAGGTTAGGCAGGGCTATATGAAATCCTGTCTCAATCAATCCATCAATCAATCAATCAATCAATCAATCAATGTAAAGATCAGTAATAGTTAGGAAGACCAGCTCAAGGAGTAAGATAGGCTTAGGTTAATTGCCTAGTTTTTTGATCTTTAGTTTTCTTATGTATAGAATGATTGTAGAATTAGTGGTTATTCAGTCTTTGCTAGCACTAAGGTTTGCTAGTGTGCCACTCAATTAACGTTTTCTCTAAGCCGTTGGAGTGTTTGTTTGTCTTTTGTTTTTTGTTTTTTTGAGACAGAGTTTCTCTGCGTAGCCCTGGCTGTCCTGGAATTCACTCTGTAGACCAGGCTGCCCTCAAACTCACAGAGATCCACCTGCCTCTGCCTCCCGAGTGCTGGGATCAAAGGCGGGCGCCACCACTTGCCTGGCTTTCCTTGGAGCCTTTTGAAAACAATAGATTTTCAGACAATATAAATATTACTACTTAATACTATGATTTAAAAAAATAAAGAAAAAAATACTTTGCTTTTTTTTTTTTTTTTTTTTTTTTTTTTTTTTTTTTTTTTTTTTTTTTTTTTTTTTTTTTTTTTTTGGTTTTTTGAGACCGGGTTTCTCTGTATAGCGTTGGCTGTCCTGGAACTCACTCTGTAGACCAGGCTGGCCTCGAACTCAGAAATCCACCTGCCTCTGCCTCCCGAGTGCTGGGATTAAAAGGGTGCGCCACCACGCCCAGCTCTTGCATTTTTGATGTTAGTATCACCCTTCCTCTATCTTGTGTAACTGTACACATGAATTCACCATTTGTCTATTTTTATTAGGACTTGGAAGGTTTGTGTGTCTGATGTGTACTTAATTTTAGGCTTAATTGTGAGTTTGAGTTGTTTTGTAATAAGAAAAGATAAAATAGAGTTAAAAACTTATCTATGATTCTTACCTTCTAAAAAAGAAAAAGAGCCCATTACTTTAGTCTTCCCTTGTCTTCAGAGGTATAATCTGTTTCATGCTTTCCTTGCTAAGTATGATATATTAAACTCTGGCCCTTCTGCTTCAATCTGTGCATCCTTCCATAGGAGTCAGAGAAGATCATTGCTGAGTTGAATGAAACATGGGAAGAGAAACTTCGTAAAACAGAGGCCATCAGAATGGAGAGGTCAGGACATAAAAGTTTTGATGCTACTAAGTTTTCTGGGGAGTTTGAGTGGATTTTGTAGTTTTTTTTTTTTTTTTTTTTTTTAAAGGTGAAATAGAATTAAAAACAAAGAACCCTCTACCCCTCCTGAAATGCTTCACAAATAAATCTGCCTTGGGAAGGTGTATCCAATCACATTTATACGTTGAAGTGAAATCTACATATTTAAAGATTCTCTAGGGCAGCAGTTCTCAACCTGTGGACAGGGGTTGCATATTAGATATCCTGCATATCAAGTACTTATGTTACTATTCATAACAGTAACAAAATTACAGTTATAAAGTAGTAACACAAATAATTTTATGGTTGGGGGTCACCACAACATGAGGAATTATGTTAAAGGGTCACAATGTTGGGAAGGCTGAGAGCCACTGCTCTAGGGAGTCACGCTTGATGCGGCTTCGGATTGGGAAAAATCATGCTAAGTAAAGGAGGTTTTCATTTGTAACAAGTGGACTTCACTTGGTCATGGCCCATATCTAAAGAACTGTTCTAGCCGGGCATGGTGGTGCACGCCTTTAATCCCAGCACTCGGGAGGCAGAGGCAGGTGGATTTCTGAGTTCGAGGCCAGCCTGGTCTACAAAGTGAGTTCCAGGACAGCCAGGGCTACACAGAGAAACCCTGTCTCGAAAAACCAAAAAAAAAAAAAAAAGAACTGTTCTCACTCTGTTGAGTTACTTTGTCTAGAACCTTTTGGGTAGTTTATGTTGCAAAGTTTTAAATTCTTATGCTGTTTATACTGTTTGGATAACTACACACTTAAAAAAAAGTCAGTTTCTATCTTCTTGTCTTATGAAAATGGGGGAGAAGCAAACCCCGATGTTCTGATCAGTAAATGTAATGAAGAATTTTCTTACCTCAGACATTGTAAACTAGAATTATTGGAGCAGGCAAGCTGTCTCAGCACATAAAGCTTGCTTGTTCCTCAAGCTTCATTACCTGAGTTAGAGCCCTCAGCCCCATATGAAGATGGAAGAAGAAAATGAAATTCACAGAGTTGGTTCCCTAACATCAGGCCCGATGCACAATAAACACACAACAAACAGACCCAAACCTTCCTAGAACTACTACACTGAGTGGTGGGGACGCATGGGAAGATGACATTTGAGAAAAGCCACACTTACACGCTGTACTTCATATTCCCAAGCCATGCCTTTCCACTCACCCCTGCAGTAAATCTGTGTTCTTTGTTTGTTTTTTGGAACAGGGTTTCTCTGTATAGCCCTGGCTGTCCTGGAACTCACTTTGTAGACCAGGCTGGCCTCGAACTCAGAAATCTGCCTGCCTCTGCCTCCCAAGTGCTGGGATTAAAGGTGTGTGCCACCACTGCCCATCAATCTGTGTCTTCACTAACATTAATATGTGCTGGCCCCCGAGTCATTTTCATTCCAATCTTAGGTTCGAGGGAAATTGTTTCTTTGTGCTAGATGCACAGCCTTAAGGAGGATAACATTTCAAAACTAGATGAACAGAACTTTAGTATGGAAGATTTCTTTGATTTATTTTGAGTACTGTTTCTCTTTTTTTTTTTAAAGATTTATTTATTTATTATATGTAAGTACACTGTAGCTGTCTTCAGACACTCCAGAAGAGGGTGCCAGATCTCATTACTGATGGTTGTGAGCCACCATGTGGTTGCTGGTATTTGAACTCAGGACCTTCAGAAGAGCAGTCAGTGCTCTTAACCGCTGAGCCATCTCTCCAGCCCTGAGTACTGTTTCTCTTAAAAATAGGTTCTCATCAGTGATAAGCATATCATTTCATTCCCTGTCTCCCTTGCCAGTGGTAGACATAGCCAACTGCTTTTGCTTTGCCTGTTGTATTTTCTAACTCTTTTAAAACTGATGTAATTGACATTTTGGTTTTAGTATTCTGATTTGCTTGGGTATTTGTTTTGTTTTTCAAGAGAAGCCTTGTTGGCTGAGATGGGAGTTGCCATACGGGAAGATGGGGGGACACTTGGAGTTTTCTCACCTAAAAAGGTAAGAAAATATGTTGTAAAACAGAAACAAAACAGTTTGTTTGAGTAAGCCACTTCATGTCTTTCAGAGAGACATTTTTATCTAGAGCCTTAGCTTCCTGTAGGGTACTTCTGATTTCATCTTACATACAAGGACAGCCATGTTGTAAAGTGATTATAGTGGTTACAAAGATAAAACCCAAGGTAGTGAGGCTTTGGGTATATTTAAGCATCTTTTGTTGCTCCTCTTATCTTCCTGACCTAGCTGTAGCACCAGTTACTCTAGTGAGGCTCCTTTTTCATGTCCAGTGCTTGCCTAGCATGCAATTAGCCCTGGGTTTGATCTCTGGAACCATATATTTTGAGAAGGAGGTCACATGTCTGTAATCCCAGCATTTAAGAGTTTGCAGTCAGTAGTCATCAGCTCTCCTGTATAACTTCTGGGAACCATTTCCAGCTCTTGATGTTTGTGAAAAGCTGGTAGAGAGCATCAGGTCCCATTACAGATGGTTGTCAGCAGCTGTGCGGGTGCTGGGAATTGAACTCAGAACTTCTGGGAGAGGAGCCAGTGCTCTTAACCACTGAGCCATCTCTTAGGCTCCCAAGCAAGCTATTTTTTTTTTTTTTTTTTTGATTAGTCACTTTGCTACATGTGTAATCATAGTTGTAGAATAGTTAGGGACCTTCTTATTAGTTAGGTTGATATCATGTCTTATGTATTCTTTTTTACTTGAGTTGTTTCCTAATGTTGGATACTAAAATACCATTATTAAGTTATTGTTTTGTGCTTTTTTTTTTTTTTTTTTTTTTTTTTTTTTTTTTTTTTTTTTTTTTTTTTTTTTTTTTTTTTAAATTTTATTTATTATATGTAAGTACACTGTAGTTGTCTTCAGGCATTCCAGAAGAGGGCGCCAGATCTCATTAAGGATGGTTGTGAGCCACCATGTGGTTGCTGGGATTTGAACTTATCACCTTCGGAAGAGCAGTCGGGTGCTCTTAGCCGCTGAGCCATCTCACCAGCCCCTTGTGCTCTTATTTATAGAACAGCAATAGAGTATGTATCGATGTAGCAAGCATATGTGTCATAGCACTGACAACTAACTCCCTTCAAGGCTCTGGGTCTACTCAGTGGTACCCTACAGTATATATGGCCCCAGGCTCAATGTCCACCACACCCAGCCATAATAAATTCAAAACCACTGGGCGGTGGTGGCACACGCCTTTAATCCCAGCACTCGGGAGGCAGAGACAGGCGGATTTCTGAGTTCGAGGCCAGCCTGGTCTACAGAGTGAGTTCCAGGACAGCCAGGGCTATACAGAGAAACCCTGTCTCAATCAATCAATCAATCAATCAATCAGTAAATTCAAAGCCAGCCTGGATCATAAACAAGAAGAAAGAGGCTGGAGAGATGTCTCAGCAGTTAAGCGCAATTACTATTTTTCCAGTGGACCCTGCTTTGGTTCCTGGCACCCAAGTTGGGTGGCTAAAAACTTCCTATATTCGGGCAGTGGTTGGGAGGCAGAGGCAGGTGGATCTCTGAGTTTGAGGCCAGCCTGGTCTACAGAGTGAGTTCCAGGACAGCCAGGACTACACAGAAACCCAGTCTCATAAAAAGCAAACAAACAGGGGCTGGTGAGATGGCTCAGCGGGTAAGAGCACCCGACTGTTCTTCCGAAGGTGATAAGTTCAAATCCCAGCATCCACATGGTGGCTCACAACCATCTGTAACGAGATCTGGCGCCCTCTTCTGGAGTGTCTGAAGACAGCTACAGTGTAAATAAACTCTCTTAACTCTGGCTCTAAGGAATCTGAAGTTGAGTCGTTTTACCCTAATGGTCTATTTTTTTCATACATAGTACCTACATGGTAGATATTCTAGCAGTTATGGTTTTGATAGAGTTTAGATTTTGCTCTTGCATACCTCTAAAAGTCTTCATTTCTTTGAGACAGGGCCTCATATATCTTGGGTGGCTTAAGACCCACTATGTAGCAGAGGATGACTTGGAACTTCTGATTCTCCTGCCCCCAGCTCTTAAGCAGAGGGATTATAAGCATGTGGCACCCTTCCCATATATGTGGTACTAAAGAGCAAACCCAGAACTGATTGTGTGAGAGGCAAGCCCTCTACCACCCGGGCTACCTCTGCAGCCCTTAAGTTTTCATGACATTGTTGTGTATGTGTTAAGAACTGTGACTCACCAGTTAAAATTTTCTACTGTGATAAGTACCTGGATTCAAGGTGCTTGAGGGAAAGCAAACAAAAGCAGCTTGAAAAAGGAATTTGGTAGTTAGCCAGGCATGCTGGCAAAAGCCTTTAATCACAGCACTTGGGAGGCAGTGTCAGGTGGATCTCTGAGTTCAAGACTAGCTTAGTCTACAGAGAGAGTTCCAGGACAGCCAGGGGTACACAAAGAAACTGTCTTAAAAAACAACAACAACAACAAACAAGAAACAATACCATATTTAGTAAGAATTTGAAATAACCCAAAAATTGTTGTAAGCAACATAAAATTTCAGAATCTACTAATTGGAAGCCAGTTATATTAATTGTACTAAGAGAGCAAGATCCTCATCAATAGATAGAGACATAGAGGAAAAGTCAGACTACATCTACAAAGTGTCAATATCATGCTGCTGCTTCAAATCTGAAGTGATGTTTGGATGTAAAGTGAAATTTTAATTGTCGTAGAAGGCATACTATAAGGAATGTTGATCCAATAATTACATGGAAATTATAAGCTGAACTCTCAACTTGCAAAGGTTTTTCTTGCTTTTGGTTTCCTAGACTTTCTCAGGAAAGGGAAAGAAATAGACTCAATAGAGGTTGTTGCTGAAGCTCCTTTTTCGTAGTCCTCTAATGAGATTTAAAAGAAAGCTGCCTGTTTGCTGGGTGTTGGTGTTGGTGGCTGTGGCACACACCTTTAATCCCTGCGCTCCAGAGGCAGAGACAGGCAGATCTCTGAGTTTGAGGCCAGCCTAGTATATTGAAAAAGTTCCAAGACAACCAGGGCTACATTGATAAACCTTGTCTACACACACACACACACACACACACACACACACCTTAAGGGGTCTTTGACTCTTTTGGAGTAGCCCAGGTCTTCCATCAGAAATGTAAAAGCTGGTGACGATGCAGATGACACTTTAAATTCCTTTCAGACCATCCTTGGCACCCTTTTCCTTATCACTCATCTGATGACTGGTCTCCCATTCTTCATATTTCCTGGCACTATCTTGGGTAGATGTTGGCCCCAAGACCATGTGACTTATTTTTGGATTCCAGTGGGGGCTTTTCACCAAAGAGTTATGCTTTTTAAGATTTTTAGAAATATTACTGTTAGATGAAGAACACTTTTATTTTTTTTGTTTTTGGTTTTGGTTTTGGTTTTTCAAGACAGGGTTTCTCTGTAGAGCCCTGGCTGTCCTGGAACTCACTTTGTAGACCAGGCTGGCCTCGAAATCAGAAATCCACCTGCCTCTGCCTCCCGAGTGCTGGGATCAAAGGCGTGCACCTCCATGCCCGGCTGAAGAACACTTTTAGAAGATGTTTATGCTGTTGGCTGTTAGTAACTTTAGAAAAATTTTCCAGTAAGATAAATACTAATAAATACAATAACTAAGGCCAGGAAAATTATAGAAGGGACTGAATAGTTTAATAAAAATAGAATTTTTTTATTTAAAAAGGGATATGAATATTTTAACTAAAATTGAAAAATCTGTGTTAAGTTTTTTTGTTTTGTTTGATTTGTTTTGTTTTTTGAGATCTGAAACTTGTTCTGTAGATCAGGCTGGTCGTGAGCCCACAGAGTTCCCCCTGCCTCCTTAGTGCTAGGACTCACGGCCTGGGCTGGCTTCAAACCTGGCTGTTTTAAGATTTTTATTTTTATCTTTTTTTTTAAAGATATATTTATTTATCGAATGTATATAAGTGCTGTATCTGGATGTACATCTGCATGCCTGAAGAGAGCATCAGATCCCATAACAGATGATTAAGAGCCACCATGTGGCTGCTGGGAATTGAGCTCAGGACCTCTGGAAGAAAAGGCAGTGCTCTTAACCACTGAGCCATCTCTCCAGCCCGTTTTAGGATTTTTAATCTATGTATTTACAAAAATTGTATTTAGCTTGGCCAAGACTTGGTCTGTTTTAACTTTTCCTTTGTGTTCATGATGTTTTCACCTTCTGAGAGGATCTGGTCTTGACTCGTGTCAGAGCGGTGCTTGCCACACTAACCAGATAACCTGAGTTTGAACTCCAGGCTCCAAAAGGCTGAAGGAGAGCTCCACCTTCCTCAAGGTGTCCTTTGATTCCCATATGCCTCTTACCTACTGAGCCTCGTTATTCTATCTATCTATCTATCTATCTATCTATCTATCTATCTATCTATCTCTTCACACACACACACACACACACACACACGTATATACACATACACATAATATTATTGATAATATAATATACAATAATATAATATAATAATATATATAATTTTTTTTGAGACAGGGTCTCACTATTTAGTTCTTACTGGCCTGAAACTGTGTCGATCAGGTTGGTCATGAGATCCACCTGTCTCTTCCTCCAGAGTGCTACCATACCCAGCCAAACTCAGGTTCTTACATGGGATGTAATAGTAAATCTGAAGAGGCCTATAGAGTGTGTTTCTGTTATTAGTTACGGAGTTACAACTGGGACTTTTACTGATCCTCTCCCTTCGGGCATACTGGAGAACCTGAGAAGCCTTTAGGCCTCCAGCAGACCCCGTTGCTATAGGTCTCTCATGGTATCTTGCCCCAAAGTGATGCGCTCTAATCTTTTTCAGACTCCACATCTTGTTAACCTCAATGAAGACCCACTAATGTCAGAGTGTTTGCTTTATTACATCAAGGATGGAATTACAAGGTATATTTGCTTCTGTTTGAGCTATTTTATATTTTCTTCTAGATAATTGATAACTAAAGGAAAATCTCTAAAAATATTAATAATTTTCTATCCCTCCTTTCTGAAATGATTATAAATTATCTTCCTTCCTCTTTTCTGTTGTTAGCATTTAAGTTTCCTCTAAGTGAACTTGGATGAAAATTGCTCTGTGTCAGCATACATGAGTTCACAAGAGAAGTTGGTTTGCCCCGTTTCTCATGGTGTGTAAATGACATCAGTGTGTTGCTCTCCCAGTGCATTGCTCATGCAGGGAGACTCATCGTACTTGAGAACAGAGTTTGTAGTTGAAAGCCTCCGACGTAAAAAAACGGTGCATTTTTTTTTTAAAATATATCAAAGAATGTTCTTAGGGAGAAAGCAGTTCATTGTCTATGAGTGCTTTTTGTGTCTGAATTTCCCTGGGAAACACTTTGGTTTGTGTTCAGGGTTGGCCAGGCAGATGCTGAGCGGCGCCAGGACATAGTGCTGAGTGGGGCCCACATTAAAGAGGAGCATTGTCTCTTTCGGAGTGAGAGGAGCAACTCTGGTGAAGGTAAGGGTTTGTGGTTTAATTTCTCCAGCAACTTTTCCCTGAGTGTGAGACCTTCTCTTCAGATCTGGAATTCCCTATCTCTGTTAGTAGAAATTTTTGGTCAGTCAATATTGAAAAACGGAGAAACTTGGGATGTTTATAAATTCGAGGACAGACATAGCTACTTAGCATGAAAATAGCAGGAACAAAGGGAGCCTTTCTTCCTGCCAAGAATGCAGGATGTAGGCAACTAGGTTTGGTCTTGAATGTTAACTATTTAATAGGAAAGTAAGAGAAAAATAACTGTTCTAGATAACGGAAGATTTGAAAATCTTTAATACTAGCCCAATAGAATTTATTTTTATCTTAAAGGGAAGAAAAGTCAATTTTGTATGAGTCTCCACCCCAGCACAGCTCATTAATATGACAGAAGCTGACTGATGGCATTTTCCCTGAACTGTCAATCATTCTTCCTCAAGCACAATGTTAGCTTTGATTTGTATAGCATACCAAAGATCTGTGCTGTATCAGATTTTATCAAAATTAAGGTTTTCTATCTTCTGGGGCTTGTGAAATTTAGTTAAATATTTTCAGCATAGCAATAGCTCCCAATAGCTTCCTATACTGATTTTAGTTGTAGAATCTTAAAACAAACAAGAATAGCAAAATTCCACAAAAAGAAACTAACAGAAAACCCTTGTCTCGTAGACACTTAGTCTCCTGGTTGCAAGGATCTACTCTGTTTACCTTGTGTCCTGATAGTGACCCACTTCTCCTTATTTGGTTGCACTGGTTTATGATACTAACATCATTTGTGTTCTTCCTAGTTATTGTGACCTTAGAGCCCTGTGAGCGCTCAGAAACGTATGTGAATGGCAAGAGGGTGGCTCATCCTGTTCAGCTGCGCTCAGGTGAGGCTCAGAGGAAAGGTCTGAGGTCATCAGCACTGTACACATGGCTTCTGTGAGCAGCATACACTTTGACTCTTTATTTTAAGGCTAAACTTAACCTAGGATTCATGGTCTTGTAAAACTACAGGACTATCTTTTTTAATCTTGCTTTTGTTATTGCTTACTTGGTTATTTTTATTGTTTTTGAGACAGAGTCCCATTAAGGAGTACTGGTTGACCTAGAATTCACTATATAGACGAGGTAGACCCCACAGAGATCTTCTTATCTCTGCTTCCTGAGTGCTGGGATTAAAAGCATGGGCCATCACACCCAGCCTAGTAGAGAACATAAAATTTAAGAGAGTAAAATTATTTTTCTTTTATGAGATAGGTTTTTCCTGTGTAGCCCAGGATGGCCTCAAAGTTGTAAGCCTCTTGCCTTGGCCTCCTGATTGCTAGGATTACAAGCATATGCCACCTTGTCTGGCAAGATTAACATTTAAAAAACTAGATACTATTTATTAAAATGAACTCCTTAGAACTGGGACTGTAGCTGATTGGTAAGACACATAGTGTATACAGGACTCTGGATTTGATTCACACCATGGTAAAACAAATAAATTCTTATCCCTATTTCTGTTTTGTTTAGGGAACCGTATCATCATGGGTAAAAACCACGTTTTTCGTTTTAACCACCCTGAACAAGCACGAGCAGAGAGAGAGAAGACTCCCTCAGCTGAGACCCCCTCTGAGCCTGTGGACTGGACCTTTGCTCAGAGAGAGCTGCTGGAAAAACAAGGAATTGATATGAAACAGGAGATGGAAAAGAGGTAATGAATGCATACGTGCTCTGCATCCTGTACGATGCCTGGAAACACTCAGTAGTGTTCACGGCAGCCTTGGGGTTTCATAACTCACTCTTAGTTTGATATTTTGTTTCTGTCAATTATTTTACTTCTAGGCTTCAGGAAATGGAGATCCTTTATAAAAAGGAGAAGGAGGAAGCTGATCTTCTTCTGGAGCAGCAGAGACTGGTAGGAACCTGTCCTGAGTCTACAGCTCTTGGGAAGGGCGGTTGCTCTCACACCTCTAGCAGGCTCTCAGTGGGACTGTCACATAGCTTCTGGCAATCTTAGTCTGAGAAAACATCCAGAAAGGTACAGTGTAGTGCCTTTTATTTCTTAAAATTAGATCTTTCTTCTATCACATTCACGATCCTTTTGAAGAAATAGAGCTTTCTGACACCTTTGCCCTTCAGTGTTGCCTTTTCAATGTGCACCAGGAGTGGTCCTTTAAATGACAGTAACCGAACCTTGAACTTGGTGGGCGTTTGCCTTGGTTTTGTTTCTGGACACCTGATAGTACTAATTCTCTGCTCTTAGGCTGACATGGGGATTGTTCTTGTGCTGAGCAGGTTGTTTTTCTTTCAGTTTTTTTTTTTCCCCTTTAAAGTTAAATTGTGTCTAAAAGTGTTGCTGCACAGTTGCATGTGTTAATCCTTTTCTGTTGCCTTGCATGGAGTCTGAATTCTCATTAAGGTTCTTAGTGGCTTTTGTGGTACCAGAGTAGAGGGGCTGCATAACCATCTCAGGAGAGGGATGCTGCTGGCTCTGGGTTGAGAAAGGCTTTGGGTAAGCAGTTGAAAAGTCAGTTCATCATCTCAGCCGTAATGCATTAGCACTTTCTGATGATAATTGATTTCCAAGGTTTTATAAAAATGTCTTAGGAATAAATCAATTGCTCTTAGCAGATTTTAATATTAAGGCCAGCCACAAAGCCCTGGTAGTAAGAAGCTCATGGTGCTGGCTATGGTGGCATGTACCTTTAATCCCAACACTAAGGAGGTGGAGGCTGGGGGATCTCCGTGAGGTTGGCCTGGTCTACAGAGTGAGGTCTGGGACTTCCAGGGCTACAAAGAGAGATTAAATATAATTGATACAGCTTAGGAAGTTACTTTTTTCTTTTTTTAAAGGAGGTATTAATGAGAAATTAGGGGGAGGGTGCTGGCTTCTTCCTTTAACATGAAATACAACATACAAGTTTTAACCTTATGCCATGCTCTGTTCTATTGGAGAACTATTGCTTTGTGGACCATGAAAGCTAAGACAGTAAGTAGAAGCAACCTTTGTTGGAGCACTTGGTTCTTGATAGGGGGTTAAACCACTTAATTTATTATCTTTAAAATTATAGTTAAGTCCTCAAAAATATGGATTGGAAAAATAAATTAAGCACTTGGAACAAGATACGATCAGTGTTATAAGGAGAGTATCTCTAGAAGGCTCACTTGGCTTTGACTGTAATGGTTAGGACTTGAAAGATTTGTGACACATGAAGTAGTCTTTTATCATAATTATGTAGTATAATTTAATAACATGCCTCTGATGGTTTGTGAGACATCAAGAAGGAAAGGTGTAATTAAGCACTATTTATTAACAATAATGCCTCCTATTTAAACATAGAGTACTTTGTAATTTATAAAGAGCTTTAACATCTATCATTTTACTTGATCCTTGCAATAACTTTGTTTGACAGATAGATGTATAAGTGAAATATATATCATTGCCTTTAGTTTATAGTTGAGATTAAGGCTGAAAAACAATGTTACTATGCAAGCATGCATTTGAAAAATTTGCTTTCGTAGTGACCTTACATACATGCTAAATCATGGATCTCAACCTTAAACTTGAGTCTTGTAGCTTATCTCAGTGCCTCTCAGTCACTGGGAATCTTATAAAAACTTAGGTAGTGATTGAGCCCGGGGTGGAATCTGGGCTTCTGAGTTCCTCAGAAGTTCCCTGTCATGATGGTTGCTAGTGGCCGTGGGAACACACTGTACACACTGTAAATAAGTAGGCATTAAAGAGTGATGATGTCTGGTGCTCTCCATTACTAAACATTGATAATCATTATATGTCTTGACATAAAGACACTGATGGAGCCTGATATGGTGTCACACAATTGAAATCCAGCAGCTACCTACAAGGCTGAGACAAGAGGATCATAGGTTCATAGCAAGATGCTGTCTACAAATCTAAAACAAAAAAAGGCATGGGTTATAGTTACAGGGACTGAGATTATATAGCTTACAGAGGCTCTGGGTTCAATCCTGATGGAAGGAAGGGATACTAATAAAAAGAAGAAATTAAGTTGTCTTTAAGATATACTTAGCCAGGCGTGGTGGAGCATGCCTTTAATCCCAGCACTCAGGAGGCAGAGGCAGGCAGATTTCAGAGTTCGTGGCCAGCCTGGTCTACAAAGTGAGTTCCAGGTCACCCAGGGCTATACAGAGAATACCTGTCTCGAAAAACCAAAAAAAAAAAAAAAAAAAGCTATACTTAGTGTTGGCCTTTAGGGGGACATTCCTAGACTACAGGTAATGATGTTCTGGTTGTCGTTTGTTCTTTGTATCCGAAGGTAAGCTAGGACAGTAAGGGCAACTCCCTCATAACAAGGAAGTTGCTTTCTATCCAGAAGTCTAGCTGTCTGTCTACTGATAGAAATGTGTTTTTATGATTCTGTGTTAGTCAACTAATATGTACCCTATAAAGATTGAGAGAATATGAAGAAATTGCTGTCTTCACTAAGTATTTTATTAAAATATTTATAAATTATTTTTAGATATTATTCAATATCAAATACTATAATTTTTAACATAATGACAACATTAAAAATTGGAATTCAGAGCCTAGTGGATGGCTCAGCTGATAAAGGTGTTTACCACCAGACCTGATGACCTGAATTTCATCTATGGAACCTACATGGTGGAAGGAGAGAACTGACTCCTGCAATTGTTCTCTGATCTCCACACTTGTGCCATGGCATAAGCAGACATTCAAATACACACATATGCATACACATGCATACATATATACATTCCATAATTTTTTAAAGTTGTAGTTAATGAATTTTCTGTAATGATAGCACAAATGCACCACCTTTTTTATGTCTGAGCGTCTCTTACAGTCAGTGCTCTTGTATCCCTGGGTCTTCCAGCCTTCCTTGCATTTTCAGCGTTTCCTGTCTCTCCTTTTTCTCAGTTGCATCTATTCATTTGTAGGACTTTCCATCAGGCCGATTGTGCATTTGTTATACAGTAAACATGGATGAAACTTTTAGTTACAGGTGAAGTCACAAGGCCCAAGTAGTATTTCCAGGTCTGTAATCAGCAAGTTCAAATAGCATTAAATCTTCTTTAATTGAAAGGGAACTTAAAACTTGTGTTTGTATCATGGTCAGAACAAGATACGGTGGTAAATTTGAGCTGTAAAGAGTTAGTTTAATAGTAGTTTTTAAAAGGAAGAAAATTATGATCGTTTGATTTAATTTGTTTTTGGATTTATATAGATTTTTGTTTTGTTTTAGAATTTAAAGATATCTTTGATTTCTCAAGTCTAACACTTAAGTAATGACTTGCCATTTTCTAGATTCAAAAATATTCACTTTATCCCTAAGCAATTATAAAAGAAAAGTAGCCAAGAAATAGAATAACATTTATGTGGAAGAATGTAAGATAATTTGTATTGTAGAAAACTAAGTTTATATGGTTGAAAAAAAAAAACCCACTCAAGTCAGACAGACATGCTTTTTCTTCTACTGATGTTGTCTTGAGAACAGGAGAAGGCACAGTTGGTAAATTAGCAGCTGTACAAGCATAAAGACTTGGAGAAAGAGCCAGGTATGGCAACTTCCTAGCCTGGAGAGGTGGTTGGGACAGGTAATGGCTCAAGCTCATTGGCTGGGCAGCCTAGCTGCACTCCCAAGAACCTTGACCTTCATATAACAAAGCACACACAAAGGATTAGCCTTCCACTTTTTTCTTTGTGGTGCTGGGATTGAGCCTAGGGCCTTGCCCGTGCTAGGGCAAACCCTTTGTCGCTAAGCTATACTTAAAGCTCCCATTCTGCTTTTTTAAACAAAAAAGGACAACAGGGGACAAGTAGATGTCATAGTGAGTACAATATTTGCTGTGCAAGCCTGAGGACTTGGGTTTGGATCCCCCAGTGCCCATGTGAGACCAGGCACAGAAGCATGCATTCATCTAACCTGGGGGAGAGGAGCCAGGTGGATTCTGGGGTCTGATAGCCAACCAGTTTAGTGCAAATGGCAAGATCTAGGTTTAGCAAGAGATCCTGTCTCAAAACACAAGGTTTAGAGAGAGAGAGAACCAATATAGACTTCTGGCCTGCACATATACGTACATGAATATACCACAAAAGTATTCAAAAGTATAGACTCTTTAATTTTGCCTTGATCTGCTTTTCCTTGTTAAATTTTCAAGTAGCGTTTATAAGTACCTGTTTATTTGGAAGAAGTGCAAATCAATAGCAATGTCTTTAAATTNTTTTTTTTTTTTTTTAAGATTTATTTTTTATTTATTATATGTAAGTACACTGTAGCTGTACTTCAGGCATTCCAGAAGAGGGCGCCAGATCTCATTAAGGATGGTTGTGAGCCACCATGTGGTTGCTGGGATTTGAACTTATCACCTTCGGAAGAGCAGTCGGGTGCTCTTACCCGCTGAGCCATCTCACCAGCCCCAGATACTATTTTTTTTTAATTTCCTCCTAAGAGGACCATACGTACAAATGTATATTGAAAATAAGATATGCTATTTGTTTTTGATGTTTACTGGGTGGTGGTGGTGGCACAAGTCTTTAATTTCAGCTATCAGGAGGCAGAGGCATGCAGATCTCTGAGTTTGGTCTACAGAGTGAACTCATTGATAGTCAGAGCTACACCGAGAAACAGTTTTGATAATCACAGGCAAGAGTAATTTGCATTAACAACAGTTGGTTAGGAGAGCTGGAGAAATGGCGTAGCTGCTCTTCCAGAAGACCATTTCATCTCACAGTCAGCTGTCACTCTAGGGGATCCAACATCCTCTTTTCACCTCCTTGGGCACCAGGCCTGCATATGGCACACTGACACATATGCAGGCAAGATACCCAGACCCATAAAATTAAAATAAAAATAAACTATAAAAATAAAAAAACCAGCTTCTGGTTTGGGGCTGAAAAGATGGATTGATAGTTAAGAGCACTGGTTGTTCTTCCAGAAGACCTAGTTTCAATTTCAAGTACCCAGATGAAAGTTCAAAAATGTCTGTTAACTCCAGTCCCAGGGGATCCAGTGTCCACTTCTGGCCTCTGCAGGCACTAGGCATGCACATGGTGCACATAGGAACATGTAAGCAAAGCACAGACACATAGACACACACAGAGGGGACTGGGGAGAAATAAGTAAAAATCTTTAAAAAAAAAAAAAGAGAGAGAGAGAGAGAGCTGGGCGTGATGGCGCACGCCTTTAATCCCAGCACTCAGGAGGCAGAGGCAGGCAGATTTCTGAGTTCAAGGCCAGCCTGGTCAACAAAACTAGTTCCAGGACAGCCAGGGCTATACAGAGAAACCCTGTCTCGAAAAACCAAAAAAAAAAAAAAAAAAAAAAAAAAAAAAAAAAAAAAAAGAAAGAGAAAAAGAAAAGAAAAAAAGAAGGAAAAGGAGAAGAACCTGAAACTGTTGTGAAGGCCTAACATTTTTAGCCTAGCTTTGATTCCCCCGCCCCCCCCTTTCTGGGTTTTTGAAAAGAAGCAATGCTGTAGCTCAGGTAACTGAAAGACAGCCCAAGTGGATCTGTTGTATATACACTTTATTCTTTGTTTTTATTGGCAGCAGTGCCACTTAAGAGTAGTAGTCCTCGGGCTAGAAAGATGGCGCAGTGGTTAACAGCACCAACTGCTCTTCCAAAGGTCCTGAGTTCAAATCCCAGCAACCACATGGTGGCTCACAACCATCCGGTAATGAGATCTGACACCCTCTTCTGGTACATCTAAAAACAGTTACAGTGTACTTAGATATAATAATAAATAAATCTTAAAAAAAAAAAAAGCAGTAATCCTCAAGGAGCTGGAAACCACCTGAGGATTCTAAATAGAAAACATGATTGTTTCCTCTGTAGACATTGTTTTGGTTGTTGTTGTTATTGTTGTTTGGGGACAATCTCATTCTAAGCCCACATTATCCTGGAACTTGTGGCAATCCTCCAGTCTCAGGCTCACCTGTGCTGAGGCTTTGGTGTAAGCCCCATGCCCAGCTTCTGAAGTACTCTATTATACTAGAGTTGCTGAGTGCTTGCCTAGCGTGTACAAGGCCCAAGCACCCTCTCCCATGAATGCAGGTTTAAAATATAGAAACTTTTAATTATATTTAATGAAAGGCTGTGTGCCCAGCTTCATTTTTATTCTAGTAACTTCTTAAAATTTTAGAGGGTGGTATTATTGGCTTCATCGTGATTAAAAAAAAAGTAAAAAGTAAAAAGTAAGCTGTGATCTTTTTTTTATTACTTTCTTGTACTCAGAGTAACAAACCTTAATATAAATCGCAAATCCTGCATCTGCTTCTAGAGAGACCAGTTTTGAATCCCATCCAATAGGAAAGCGATCTGCCTGATAAGAGCCTTCCATGGTCTACAAAGAGGAGTTCTTACCCTTTAACATCATCTGTTTGCGTCTTTCTCTACTTCCTATCTAACTTTTTTCCTAGGGTTGCTCATTTTAGTAAAGCTAAACAGAACTTGGCATCTGCAGCCTTACTAACCTCTTGTTAATCTGCCTGCTCGTCACATCTTTGTATGCATCCGTGCTCACTCTTGGGGAAGGAGGTTCTGGACAAAGCAACAGCAATAACCAAGGCAAATGTGGGAGGAGCTGTGGGGGCTGTCGGCGTGTGTGGGTTCAGGGTGGGGCGGCCTCACACTAAGTTCTTAGGTTTATCCCAGAAAGTGGGAATTTAGATTAGGAATAGAAATAAATCTTTGTATTAATAGTAATCCACATATACATAGGTCTTAATAGATTTCCTCATCTAGATTTTGTTTTGTTTTTTGGGTTTTTTTAATTTGTTTTTAGATTTTTGTTTTGTTTTAAATTTGTTTAAAGCGTTTTGCTTGCTTTTTCATCAATTTGATTTTCCTTTTTACATTTTAATTTTGGTTATTTGGGGGCCATTTTTTTATTTTGTTTTTCCGAAGGACGCGGATTCTGATAGCGGGGACGATTCTGACAAGAGGTCGTGTGAAGAGAGCTGGAAACTGATTACTTCTCTGAGAGAAAAGCTGCCTCCCAGCAAGTTACAAACCATTGTTAAAAAGTGTGGCCTCCCCAGCAGCGGGAAGAAACGAGAGCCAATCAAAATGTATCAGATCCCGCAAAGAAGGCGCCTGAGTAAAGATTCCAAGTGGGTCACCATCTCAGATCTTAAGATCCAGGCTGTTAAAGAGATTTGCTATGAGGTTGCCCTCAATGATTTTAGGCACAGTCGGCAGGAGATCGAAGCCTTGGCCATCGTTAAGATGAAAGAGCTTTGTGCCATGTATGGGAAGAAAGATCCCAATGAGCGGGACTCTTGGAGGGCTGTGGCCAGGGATGTCTGGGACACTGTTGGGGTAGGAGATGAGAAGATTGAAGATATGATGGTCACTGGGAAAGGTGGAACCGATGTAGATGACCTCAAGGTTCACATAGACAAGCTGGAAGATATTTTGCAAGAAGTCAAAAAGCAAAATAATATGAAAGACGAAGAGATCAAAGTCTTAAGAAATAAAATGCTCAAAATGGAGAAAGTCTTGCCATTGATTGGATCACAGGAACAGCAGAGCCAAGGAAAGCACAAGACAAAAGAGACCCTAGTTGCTAGTGCTGAGGTCTCTGATAATGGTGTCAGTAAAGGAGAGAGTGGAGAACTTGGCAAAGAGGAGCGCGTTTCCCAGCTGATGAATGGGGATCCAGCTTTTAGACGTGGACGTCTACGTTGGATGAGGCAAGAACAAATTCGGTTTAAGAACCTGCAACAGCAAGAGATAACAAAGCAGCTTCGTCGTCAGAATGTACCCCACAGGTTCATCCCTCCTGAGAACCGGAAGCCCCGCTTTCCCTTTAAGAGCAATCCTAAACACAGAAACTCTTGGAGTCCTGGGACACATATTATTATAACAGAAGATGAGGTTATTGAGCTAAGAATTCCAAAAGATGAAGAAGGACGAAAAGGGAATAAAGAAGAAAGCCAAGAAAAAGTGGGCAGAGCAGCTTCTAAAGATGCCCTGTCAGCGTGGGGCTCCCAGGGCACAAGAAGTCAGGATCATATCCAAGTTAGCAAACAGCACATCATCAACCAACAGCCACCACCTCAGCTACGTTGGAGAAGCAATTCTCTCAATAATGGCCAACCGAAAAACACACGCTGCCAGGCAACTGCCTCCTCGGAGTCACTAAACTCCCACAGCGGTCACCCCACCGCTGATCTACAAACTTTCCAGGCCAAGCGTCACATTCACCAACACCGTCAGCCTTACTGTAACTATAACACTGGAGGTCAGGTAGAGGGTAGTACAGCCAGTTGCTGTCAAAAGCAGACTGACAAAGCCAGCCACTGTAACCAGTTTGTGACACCTCCGAGGATGAGGAGACAATTCTCAGCACCTAATCTCAAAGCGGGTCGAGAAACCACAGTGTAGGTAGATTACTGGACAAACTTGAAGTTGTAGCAACGGAACCAGGCAGTGTTAATGTTAGCTCATGGATTGAGTTGGTGCCTACTATTATGCATTATGATTTTAATGTTGTGTTCCTACAAATACTAACTGGTCTTTATTGTTAAAATGTAAAACACTGGTTAATGCTTCAATGCTTCCCTTTTGATTGTGCATTATCAGTGGGCAGGTGCTAGAATCGGGTATAAAACATCAAGGGCCTGTATTTTTCTGATACTTTCCTCTATGGTGCCTAGATTATTAATGTACTTACACTGGCTTCTCTTGTTTTGGTGTAAGATTTTTTTTTTTTAATAGTGCTTTGATATCCCAAAAGACCTGCCTCTTGTTTTATGGAAATGCTCAAAAGAAGAATTTGATATGTAGAAGAAATGCCTCTTCTTCCCCAAACACCTGACAAGTTGGCTGAAAAACAACATGCAACGATGTGGATACAGCTTTAGACTTCGCCTTGGTGTCTGTTCTTTTCATTAAATATTGTTGGCATTTTTACAAGCATAATTCCAAGATCTTCAGACATGTTTTTTTCTGCACAGCTTTGCATCTTACATGTCAATCTTCGTCTACATTTTTAAGGAACCGAGTCAGTAATTTTTACTGTATCAGAACATATACAAAATTTGTCATATCTCTAAAATCTTTCAGTTGACACTTTCTCGGTTTCTATTTGGTTTGTGTTTTGAAATTTACTGACTATTTCACTCATAGCATGAACTATATTTGCTAAAATTATGCCAATAGAAATACCAACAACAATGTGTGCTCTGAGCAATGTGTGTAAGTTTCTAAGAAGAGTATTCGGTGCAAGAAGGAAGAGATGGAGCATGGCAAGAAGGCGGCTGATAGACACCTCTTCACTGCCTTTTTCCAAAGGCTGATGAGATAATAAAACTGAACTTTGGTTGAGTCTGGAGCCATGTATATAGTAAACTGTTCCTTGGTCAACAGTTATAATGCACACAGATCCTCTAGCAAGGACAGCTAAGTCCTGCGAACAGTCCCTCCTCTGTCAGTACCTCACTTCGCCATGCTGTGCTTGCAGTTTGCCTCCATGGACAAGCCTCACTGAATAAAAAAAAAGAAAGAAGAGGAAAAAAAGGAAAGAGAAAAAAATAGAAAGACAAGGTGGATTTTCATGGAAGAAAAGAATGGCTTTCTATATACTTCTTCATGTCTTGCACTTGTCAGAAGCTTTTCTAAGAGTCAGTATGGAGAGCTGGAGATGACCAGAATTGACAGTGCTGAAGATTCCTAGGTCACACCAAGTCATGCACCAAACATCTGTGTTCCAGTGGTGTGAAAACTTGCAGCCAAGATAGCATAGCACTCAAGGAGGCCTTCAAAACTGTGATTATGTGCTTTTTTTTTTTCTGCTTTGTGTGTGGATACTGTTTTATTAGACACATTAATTTTAATTATAGTGGACTTTTTTTTTCCCTCTCTCTTTTAAGAAAATGCTGTCTTAACGCACAGAAAATTGCTTCCAACATTTTTTTTTTCTTAAAAAAATTGGGGGAAGATCCATGTCCTTTCCTAGCTAGAACAGTTCTAGTCTTCAGTGACAGTTTATATGGCAAATTCAACTTGGGCGAGTGATGCCTGCTATGTGTTGACTTCATTGAGACGACAATCTCTGTGCCATTTGGTCTGAATGTATTCTTGGTAGGCTCAAGTCAGTCACTTCAATGCGTCTGTGTAAATCTTTGTTCTTCACACATAATTAAACTATCTGGGTTTTTGTCACTTAAAGTGTTACTTAGGTTCTAACTTGAAAGAAGATATTTCAGGTCCATATAGTCTCACGTTACAGATAAATGCTTTCCTTTCCTACTAAACATTAGGAGTAAGTTCACTCCTCGCTGCCAACATTACAGTGAAAAGTTTTGTACTATTTTCATGTACACATGTGGGTGGCATTTTGCCCCCAGGGATAGTCCAAAGAATTACCTTTGTTCTTCTGCTAATCCGAGTGCCCTTGTATTACTGAAATACCAGACATTTAAAGAAACCCTTGATTTCCTAGGCAACCAGAAAAGACAATAATTCATTGCTAGCAGTGTCCTTTCTTGCATTTGAGAGCACTTACCTTAGAAAACTGTGTGTACAAAATAGCTTGATAGACTCACTGAACAAGTATAAAGCACCGTCATGCCTTGGTGGGGTCCTAGTCCTTTATTAAGACAGAGTCTTCTCTGTTTGTCCACACTGGCCTCTAACTTGGAATCCTTTTGCATCAGCTTCCTCAGTTGCTGGAGTTAGAGGTGTGTGTCAGCAGGCTCAGCTTGTCTTTTTGTTTGTTTGGTTTTGTTTTTGTTTTAATATAGTGGTATCTCCCCTTCAGCTTAAACAAGACCAAAGAGAACTTGTCTTCATTAAAGCATTATTTTATTGTGAAAATATTCCTAGTTATTATCATTGTGAAATGGAGAGAAGTGTTCATGCGTGGGAACTGGCATTACCAGGGCTGTAGTAGAGTCCTATTTTATTGGATAAGGTTTTCCAGACCAGACTGTGATTCTATGGACAGTTATAAAATCTGGTTAATAAATTTAAACCAAAGGGCTTTTCCTTTACTCTTGCTTCCGATCCTTCTTGTTTCTCCTTTCCTAAGTAATAGAACAAATAGGAATTGTTTATTACATTGAAGTGACTTGAGCTGACCTTTGTGCTTTAGATGTAAGATACTAAAAACAAAACACTGAGTCTGTTACCGCAATGCCTGACTTTTTAAATGCTATCAGATTATAGGCAGTTGCATGGGCTTCCCGTGGTCACTGCTGTAGCGGGTGCCTTCCTGGTCCTTTGTTGACTTACCTTAATGATTTACACAGAAGCCTGGGAGCAGAGGAGGCTTCCTGAGGCCTACTGCAGTGTGATGAAGACGTTTTAGGTTCCGTGTAAAGCAGCTTGTGTTCTGTACTGTTAGAGACAGATTCGCCACAAATGATTTTCATACCTGTCTGATGGATTTCATTTTAAACTCTGCTCTAGCTAGACTGAGTGTGGCCCACTTTAGGTTATGAAATGTATCATTTTTCCTATTACTGTAAAAAGAAGTTGTGAATCTTCTTGTTGATGAACTCTGTTTTTCTCTCAATTTCTTAAAATGATGCTTGAAGATTTGAGTGTAAGACTGCCTTCTCAGAAAGGAAGAGTTAGTTGTAATATTAAAGAAATAAAGTCTTCTGAAATAAGCCTTGGCATGATCTTTAAGTGTGGTTTATCGCTGGGGAGGAGGGGTAAGTGAAACGGGAATTCTGATTTCTCAGTCTCTTCCTGCTCTTTCATCTGAAGATAGCTGTGTATCAAGTGTCTTTTTCTTTGTATTTTTGTATGGATTTTCAAGCTTTTACATTTAATATCCTTTTCTATTTTATGAAATTCGGGGTCCCAGAATGTAGCTAAATGGGATAATAGCACTTAACCTACCACACAAGGACCTGAGCTTTGTCTCTAGAGGCACAAAATGATAAGAAAATGCATTAAGTTATACTTTATGCTGTTTCTCTTAAATATCAATCTCTTAGTATATGAGTAAAAATATTTCATTTTACATTAAACTTTTCAATTTTTCATTACATAGTCATGATTTGAAATGATTTTAACTGACATACCTTTTCTCTCTACTTTAGCCTCAGCTTTTCTCCACTCAGATTATTGTTAGTCTGCTAAAGATGAAACAGGACAAAACAGAATTTTTATTCTTATTTTTTTTAATGACTCAGTGGTCTTATTAAAATTTTGGACTTAGCTAAGATGGCTCAACTGTTAAAAGCACTGACTGCTCTTCCAGAGGACCTAGGTTCAATTCCCAGCCCCCACATGGCAGCTCACCACTGTCTGTAATTCCCAGCCCCCACATGGCAGCTCACCACTGTCTGTAATTCAGATTCCCGTGGTTCTGACTCCCTCACTCAGACAGACATTCAGACCAAACACCAATACACATAAAATAAAAATAAATTACTTAAAAAAATTTAGACCTAGCATATTTTTTCAAGTTGGAAAATTGTGCATTGCAAATGAGAATACAACACATGAACCTCATACGCATGGATTCTTAATATACTGTGCTTTCTGAGAGGCAGAGCCTGATTTCTGTTCCACATTTCACATCCTTCAAATACCTTATATTTCTCCACTCTGGGAGAAACTAGTTCAGGTTTCTAAGATCCCTAGTGTTCTTGGACACAGAGGTAGTTCCAGTGCGGTGTGATAGATGCCTGCAGTGATGGCGTTGTGGGCACAGCCATATCCAGAGAGGATTGTGGGAGGAGTTTGTGGAGGAAGGAAGCCCTGAGCTAAGAGCAAGTCCCACAGTACAACTGAGAATTTCCCAAAGGGAAAGAGCAAGGGAGGAAGGATCAGGGAGGAAGACAATTCAGGATGGGGAAACGTTAATTACTTGGGATGGTCAGAAAGCCATGTCTGTTGTGGTGGTCAAAAGACAAACAGACTGGAGACAAGGAGACTGGAGATAACGAGACCAGACTAGTGTGAGAAACTAAAACTTAGTGTCTACAGGGAGATTCCTTTATTAGATCCACCTTGTAGAAAGCTCCCTGTGGTTACAATATAGAGGGTAGATTGTAGGCAGGCATATGCAGAGCCATGTGGACCAGCTGGAAAGTTACTACTTGATCCAGGTGAGAAAGAGTGCTTCTCCAAGCAGTGCCAAGAGAGAGATGGAAACTATTTTGATCTTAGAAACAATGCCCATGTCTGGGCATGATGGTTTACTCCTCTCATCGCAGCACTGAGGAAACTGACAGGGAGATCTCATGGGCCAGCCTTGTCTACACGAGAGCCTGCATTTTCAAAAGTGGGGGTGGGGGCGTGGGGGGGACTGGCAAGATGGTTCAGTGGTTAAGAGCACTTGTTCTTACAGAGTAACTGGATTCAAATCCCACACCCACATGGTCGATCACAGCTACCCGTAACCCCAGTCCCAGTTCCAGGGATCCAACAGACACACACACTACACGTACATGCATACAGCAAAACATAAATACACATAAAATCTAAAAAATAAAAATTAAACCGTTGCTTAAAACAATTGTTGGGCCCTTGGGGAGCAGACATCACTCTGAGATTGTCGCCCTGGTAACAAGGAACAAATTCTAATGTTGACCAGAAGTGAGTTGTCACTTGGGACATGGGGGGACATCTCCATCCCTGTGACTGCTTGCTAATTACATCTTGTCATTACAAGCCGAGTCTCTCTCATTATAAGCTGCCTATCCAGAACACTAGGGATGATGACTTCTGATTTGGCCAAACTGTCATTTTAGTGGTACCAAGTTGTGCCGTCAGCTCTCACCTGGCAGCCATGCTTACTTAGGCCTTTGCTTCTGTTTGTGACTCATGCCAGTTACTGTCTGTACAGAAACCACAGCCATCTTTATAAAATCTCATCCTGTCAGTGGCCTCATGCGCTTCCATCGAACTTTGAAAGCTGAATTGTAGCTTTAACAAGGCTTTACATAGTGTGGCTATTTGTCCACCTCTGCTTTCATGTCTTCATACTATCACAGAACAGCTACCTCTGGCCTTCTGTGCCTCTGTTACACTTCCTCAGGACTGAATCTTGTTTCTTGTCCTGCTTATCTCTTCCAAAGCTCTGCTCCTGTACCATTCTCCCTACCCTACCCCAGCCCACCCTACATCAACTCCACTTATTTTTTTAGCCAGGCACAGTGGCACATGCCCTTAATCCCAACACTTGGGAGGCAGAGGCAGGTGTATCTCTATAAGTTCAAGGCCAGCTTGATCTACATAGTTTCAGGAACAGCCAGAGTGAGACCATGTCTCAAAATAAAATAAAGAAATTTGTTGAGATAGTGTCTGGGGTATCCCATTCTGACTTTGAACTTTCTCTGTAGCTGAAGATGGCTTTTAATTTGTGTTCCTTCTGCCTCCACCTCCCCAGTGCTAGCATGACAGGTATGTACCACCACACCTGGGCTACACAGTGCTGGGGACTGAATCTAGGGCTTTGTGCACTCTAGACAAGCACTCGATAAATTCACACTCTCTTAAGAATTACAACCTCTGGTCATCTTGTCTATGCACTTGCTTGGTTCTTTCATGAATATGTAAGCTTATAGGACGCAGAGCAGTCACTCTTGGATGTAATGTGTCACAGAATCCTAGAAATCTTGTGAGAACATAGACTGCTGGGTCCATCCCAGAATAAGTGACTGACTAGGTCTGGCATGAGACTTGATCATTTGCATCCAAATTTCCTAGATGGTGTCTGACTCTTGGACATGGCTGTTGAGTTAGAACTGGCATTGAAAAGCATTTTTCTGAAAAGCCAGATAGTAACCAAGTTTAAAAATTGGTTTTGAGGATAGAACCAGATGGAGCTTTGTGTACATGCTAGGCAAGAATTCTACCACTAAAACATACTCCTGGTCCTTAGTAATACTTCAAGCTTTGCTGACCATGTAGTTAGATCCAGACACCTACAATCTGGATCTAGCCCACAGGCCATGGTGTGCTAGTCCCTGACTTAAAAGACAGTCATTGTTGAGTTTGTTTCTGTCTGGAAGAGAGAAATGTGACAGATGCTTGGGTGGTAAATGACAGTATGATCCCTGTACTTGTGAAATTCAAAATTATGGAGAAGCTGCCACTGGGCAGATAACCACACAGGTGTTTATCAATACTGTGTGACAAGCCAAGAGAGAAAAATACAAGGTGCTATAAAGTCCTAACAGGTGCTTCAAAGAACCAGAGCACCCAGCTATCTCTTGGCTGCTGTCAGCTCCACGTCAGTGTCTCTCACTCCTTCTTTTCTCCCTGGTAATCCCTTATCTGTCTCTGCTTTGCTTTACATTCTTCAGAATGCTTCTCTCTACCAAATATAATGTGTGCCATGTTTGTCGTCTCTACCCATACCGGCGTGACCTTTTCCTTACTAAGCTCTATATCTGCAGCATCAGCGTGACCTTTTCCTTACTAAGCTCTATATCTGCAGCATCAGGTTATTAGTAGGCATACAGAATGTATATGACTAGAGGTTGGAGAGATGGCTTAGACTGTTACTATTACAGAGAACTGAAGTTGGATTTCTAGCACCTGTGTGAGACAGCTCACAATTGCATTTGATCTAGCTAGTGCCAACCTTCTGACCTCCATGCACTCATGCGTGCGCACGCGCACACACACACACACACACACACAGAGCCCTTATGACATCCTAATAATATTCTTAGAAGCTCAGAGGCAGCCAGGTTTGGGAAGAGGCTTCAATTTTTAAAAAGGAGTGTTATTTGAACTATCAAATTCTGATCAAATTCAGTTGAAGGTTGATTTTCCCACCATCCTAAGGGTGATGAGAGATGGTTTATTCCCACTGAAGCTTGGCCAGTGCATGTAGAGAAAGCCACCTTCACACCTTTGGGAGGTGGATGGTAGCTTGACTAACTTATAGACATATTCTTGAAGAAATCTCCAAGATAAAAGGGTTTTGTTGGTGGTGGGTTTTTTTTTTTTAAGCATTTTAAGATTTATTTATTTTATGTTTATGACTGCTCTATCTGCATGTACACGTGTGTACCAGAAGAGGGCATCAGATCCCATTACAGATGGTTGTGAGCCACCATATGGTTGCTGGGAATTGAACTCAGGACCTCTGGAAGAGCAGTCAGTGCTCCTAACCACTGAGCCATCTCTCCAGCCCCAATAAAAGATTTTTGTACATGGAGATTTTTAGATGCAACAGCAGGGATTTCTCTTTTTGGCGGAAGAATCCCAGGTTTTAAGGGGGAAATACTGAAGGACTACCCAGCTCACATTTCAAGACTATGGAGAAACTGGAGAAAAAAGAAAGTGGTACGGTGAATTTTTTTAAGATTTGTTCATGTTTTAGCTTATGTGTATGTGATGTCTTCATGAGTTATATTCCCTGCAGTGCTGGCCAAGTCCAGAAGGCACTGAATCTCCTGGTTCTGGAATTTCAAGTGGTTGTGAGCCATCTCATGTGGTTGCTGGGAACTGAGCCCAGGTCCTCTGGAAGAGAGCAAGTGCTCTTCACCCCTGAACTATCCTCACCAGCCTCCTGGTTACTTTATTTATCTTTTCTGATTACTTTGGAATTTGGAGACACCATGATAGATAGTTGACTCCTAAATGTTTCTATGTATATATCTCCTAAAATCAAAGTTTTTATTAATAGATTATGCTAGTTCTACATCATAGAATATACAGCCATTTAAAAAGTCTCTTCTTATTTATCTCAAAAATACAGATTTTAACAGAATGTGTGTACTAATCTAATGAGACTCAGTCAACATATATACATTGAAGTGTTTATGACTTGTTAGAAGTCTTTTTATTATGGGCTTGCAAAATGGATCGGCAGTTGAAGTCACCTGTTGCCAAACCTGCTGAGTGAGTTCCATCTCTGGAACCCACATAGTTGGAGGAGAGGACCGATTCTAAAACTTGTCATTTGGCTTCCACCCCACTGCAGCACACGTGTGCCCCCAACACTCACTATAATACACAAACAGATGAATAAATAAATAGCATTTTAAAATTTAAAAATGGAGAAAGCAATAAAGACACCAACAACAACCTCCAGCTTTTACGTGTATGTGCACAACTGCATGCACACAAAGAAAAAGGTATGTGCATGTATACACACAGCGAGTACCATTTATTAACATGATTTTATTTAAGAGAATTTTTACATGTCCTTTAGAAGGTTTGTCTGTTGGTTGCTCTCCAGCTGTTTGCTAGGAAGATCATATACTAAAAATATTTTTTTTTTTGAGACAGGGTTTCTCTGTGTAACCCTGGCTGTCCTGGAACTCACTCTGTAGACCAGGCTGGCCTCTAACTCAGAAATCCACCTGCCTCTGCCTTCCAAGTGCTGGGATTAAAGGCCTAAAATTTTAAAGATGAAAAGATTATTGTTGGGAAAGACTTAGTTTTCTGGAATTGACTATTATTAGAACCAATACTCATCTCCCCCAATTTAATAATAATAATGCCGGGTGTGGTGGCGCACACCTTTAATCCCAGCACTTGGGAGGCCGAGGTAGGCAGATTTCTGAGTTCGAGGCCAGCCTGGTCTACAAAGTGAGTTCCAGGACAGCCAGGGCTATTCAGAGAAACCCTTTCTCGAAAAAAAAAAAAAACCAAAAATAATAAAAAAATAATAATAATAGATAATCCTAAACTTTAAAAGAAACAAGAGTATTTTCCCCATCATGCAGTAAACATTGCCCCTTTCAGGTAATACTTCTTTCAGGTAATAGGAAATATACACAGCAGGGCTGGAGAGAGAACACATGGAGCCTGGCTCAGCAGTTAAGAGCATCTTTATTCTTGAAGAGGACCCAAGGTCAGTTCTCAGCACCCACATCAGGTAGCTGCTCACAACTTCCTGTAACTCTGGCTCCGTGGGATCCAACACCCTGTTCTGGCCTGTTCAGGCTTCTGCATTCACACATGCACCACAGTCTCATACATAGACACGTACTTTTAAAAATTATAATAACTCCTTTAAAAAGATCAAGTGGAGAAATAGAATCTGATTTGTAAGCACAGCGGTGGTGGCATACATCTTTAATCCCAGCACTTGGGGAATCTCTGAGTTCAAGGCCAACCTGCTCTACAGAGAGAGTTCCATGACAGCCAGGGCTACACAGAGGAACCCTGTCTCAAAAAAAAAAAAAAAAAAAAAAGATTTTATTATACTTATTTTAATTCACATACTAGTATATTTAATATACAATTTCTCTTAAATAACAACCATTTCAGTTCAGTGCTGCTGTGAGCTTTTAATTTTTCAGCCATAAGGAACTTCAACATCTATCGTCTTAATTATCTTCCCTTTTGAGTATTTTAGAAGATGGAGGAGGCCTTAGGAGGTTCTGGTGACTTTAATCTTCCCTGGCGTTTTCTTTCTCTGGTATCCCTGATGTGTAAGATCCTGCCCTCCCCGTTTCCCTGTGATGGCCCTTGGCTGTATGTACTTCCCCCAGAGTTCCTTCCATTTCCCGCTTCCTTCTGACTTCCTCCCCTCTCTACATGTTCTCTCCTTTCTTTCCATCCAGGACTATGAGAGTAAATTGCAGGCCTTGCAGAGGCAGGTTGAGACTCGATCCCTGGCTGCAGAGACAACAGAAGAGGAAGAGGAAGAGGAGGAAGGTGAGAGCTAAAGCCTGAACCTTGCTTTTGTCTTCTGAGTCAGCATTACCAACCCAGTCCTTTCACCTGTTGCAAAACTGGGTTCTTCAGATCCGCCCTGCTGTTTACTGACACTGTATTGAGCCTGCTGAAAATGGGTTAAAAGAGCCCATTGCTGCAACTCTAGGGTGTTCTATAGGGTGGAGGAGGATCATTAGCATGTATAGAATTTCTAAGGTTTCCAAGGACTGTCTTCACATAGACCATCTCTCATGACTGCACATTGGGACTTCACGGGTCAGTGTCATGGTAATACCGAGCTTAATCATTGCATAGACATTTGTTTCAACTTTCTCGTTCCCATCACAGATTCCCTGTTCAGGCTTTGGATCATACTGGTGCACTCAAATCCATGGTGGGCAGATTCGTTTGATTGTGACAGTCTTGCCAGGTAGTCATGTAGCACTGTCTGGCCTGACACTGTTGTAGACTGGCCTTGAACTAAAGTTACTCTTCCTGCTATAGTGTGCCAAGTCCTGGACTGTAGGCATGGGCCACCATGGCTGGGTCATTTATTGCTGGTTACATTGTTTAATCATCCTTGTCTGTCTTTATTTTCCAATTTCTTAGCTGAATTGGGGCAGTTTTTGTTAGTTATTGTCACACTATGAAAGTGTACAATATAGTAAAGATTGGGGACTTTGAAAATTATACCTACACATTACAATTATATTAAGAAGGAAAAAGAAGGGAAGGAGGGTTGGCGAGATGGCTCAGTAAGAGTGTTTGTTGCCGCCGGGCGTGGTGGCGCACGCCTTTAATCCCAACACTCGGGAGGCAGAGGCAGAGGCAGGCGGATTTCTGAGTTCGAGGCCAGCCTGGTCTACAAAGTGAGTTCCAGGATAGCCAGGTCTATACAGAGAAACCCTGTCTCGAAAAACCAAAAAAAAAAAAAAAAAAAAAAAAAAAAGGACAAATGTTTTGGGCTGGTGAGATGGCTCAGCGGGTAAGAGCACCCGACTGCTCTTCCGAAGGTGATAAGTTCAAATCCCAGCAACCACATGGTGGCTCACAACCATCTGTAACGAGATCTGGCTCCCTCTTCTGGAGTGTCTGAGGACAGCTACAGTGTACTTACATATAATAAAATAAAATAAATCTTTAAAAAAAAAAAAAAAAAAAAGAGTGTTTGTTGCCAAGACTTGTGACCCAAGTTTGATCTATGGAACCCACATTATCAAAAGAGACAACTGATTTTTACAAGTTTTATTTTGAGCCACTACATGCATGTAATAGTACACATCCTTTCCCCCAATACATAAATAACTATAATAAAATATGTGTTTATTTGTTTATTTATTTAAAGAACAACACTTGGAAGGTTGAGGAAAACGAGGAGTTCAAGGCTAGTCTTGACTGCATAGCATATTTGAAGCCAACCTGTCTCAAACAAACCAAACAACCCACAACTGTATTCTTTTGATTTTAGGTTTTCTGAAGTATATATAATGTAGGGGAGAGACAACACTTGTCATGGTTGCTAAGTCACTGTTACATATGCTTCCTCTGCCCTTTCAGTTCCTTGGACACAGCATGAATTTGAGTTGGCCCAGTGGGCGTTCCGGAAATGGAAGTCTCACCAGTTTACTTCATTAAGGGACTTACTCTGGGGCAATGCGGTGTACCTGAAGGAAGCCAATGCCATCAGTGTGGAACTAAAGAAAAAGGTATGGATGGTGATGAGAGAACACAGTGCTAGAGGCACAGGGGGTCCATTTAAACTAATGGCCTTAAATTAACCTTTCCCTTGAGGAACTCAGCTGTTCTAGGCCATGAATCAGCTTTATTTCATATATGTGCCAGCACAACATAGGTCATAATTAAATATTTTATAGCTGCTGTCTTCTGGCTCATTTTATAAGTGTGAATATTTAAAGGGGGAGCTGGATAATCTTATTAGTAGATAAATGCTTGTTAGATTTCTGTGAAAAGATTTTGGTTTAATTTTAGTTCTCCAACTTTAGCTCACACCTCTGAGAACTCTAAGACCCTTGTCAACCAATTTGCTCGTCTTCTAGGGCCTGAGAGGTACAAGTAGGGACAAGTGTGTCTGCACTCAGTCAGCGAGAACCTAATCCAGAGCAGTTGAGTTGACCTAGTAGTTCACTTGGGTTGACAGCAGAACCTGCCACGGAGCGAGATGAGCGACGACAGAGCATGGGTCTGTACAGAGCACTGCTAACGGGGCTGGCTGCCCGTGCTAGACCTGCTGCTGGGGACTGAGCACAAGGCCTGTCAGTGCTTCCCAAGAAGCCGAACCTCCAGCTCCAGACTGCCTCAGGAAATCTCTGTCCTGTGTGTCTCACTGCTTCTCAGCTGGGGACGGAATTGTAGGCTAGGAGAAAACACAGCTCGACTGCCTAGAAAATTCATTGGTTGCTCCTAGGGCGTGTATTTCACATCTCTACCCTGGGATAGCTGTTGTCTTCACTCACCATCTCAGGAACACTTTTAATTAGTAACCATTTTCTTCATTAAGTAGACTAAAGTCAGGAACTGTATCTTCTTTTCTTAGTTCTGTACCTGTGATTTAATTAATATTTGTTGGTAAAAATATAAGGTAACCTAGCAAGAAGGAAATGACATGATGAAGTCACAACTTTGACTCCATGGTAAAGGCTTAAGGAGTGGTAATTGTAGTCCTTCTCTGTGCTCAACTGGGAAGCTCCATGTGCATCATCTCATTAGGAGCGACCGGGCCACCTTTTGGTCTTTGTTTATGTTCCACAGGAGTCATTTGTCTACTGAGGTTTTAGTTTGTGGAAAAACACACACACACATACACACATCGCCACTCCAGGAAAACATAGTCTATATAGATACTTGAGTTTAAAATTAAGATTGTGGGCTGTAGAAATGGCTCATTGGATTCTCTTCCAGAGGTCCTGAGTTCAATTCCCAGCAACCACATGGTGGCTCACAACCATCTGTAATGAGATTTGGTGCCCTCTTCCGGTATATAGGCATACATACAGGCAGAACGTTGTATGCATAATAAATCTTTTAAAAAATTAAAAATAAGCCGGGCGTGGTGGCGCACGCCTTTAATCCCAGCACTCGGGAGGCAGAGGCAGGCGGATTTCTGAGTTCGAGGCCAGCCTGGTCTACAAAGTGAGTTCCAGGACAGCCAGGGCTAGATAGAGAAACCCTGTCTCGAAAAACCAAAAAAAAAAAAAAAAAAATTAAAAATAAAATAAGGTTATTCCCTGAGTTTAAAATGTAGGTGGCCAGTTTTTCAACTCGTTGCAAGTTTGTTGTTGTTGTTGTTGTTGTTGTTGTTGTTGTTGTTGTTGTTGTGATTGTTGTTATTATTAAATATATGCTCTGTATCGACCTCTTTCCCCTCAGCCATGCCATGGCCTGGTCTCTGAGTCCTGCCTACTGAGAGAGCCATGCACGCTTGTCCATCCTCATCCTCTCATTGTAGGTGCAGTTCCAGTTTGTTCTGCTGACTGACACGCTGTACTCTCCTGTGCCTCCTGAACTGCTTCCCTCGGAGATGGAGAAGACTCACGAGGACAGACCTTTCCCTCGGACCGTGGTGGCTGTGGAAGTCCAGGATCTGAAGAATGGAGCAACACATTATTGGTCTTTGGATAAACTCAAGTAGGAAAATATTCATAAAAGATTTTTTTTTTAAAAAAAGAAAATATCCTAGCATGGTGGTACACACCTTTAATCCCAGCACTCAGGAGGCAAAGGCAAGTGGAGCTCTATGAGTTGGAGGCCAGCCTGGTCTACAGAGTGAGTTGCAGGACAGCCAGGGCTACACAGAGAAACCCTGTCTCGAAAAACAATAACAACAAAGAATGAATTGCTTAAGTGGGTTCCCTCCTGTCAGTTCTCTCTGAGGATGGCATGAGTTTCTTCTCTGTGGTTTCTAAGTGCTGGGACCAGTCAGCAATAGTGTTACTCATTCATCTTTTCCTAAAGTCAACAAAGCTCACTTCTCAGACAACTTGGATAGTTGTTAATTTTTAAATTTACTTTCATAAGTCCTCTTAAATTTTCTTTTTTTTTTTTTTTTTTTTTTTTTTTTTTTTTTTTTTTTTGGTTTTTCGAGACAGGGTTTCTCTGTGTAGCCCTGGCTGTCCTGGAACTCACTTTGTAGACCAGGCTGGCCTCGAACTCAGAGATCCGCCTGCCTCTGCCTCCCGAGTGCTGGGATTAAAGGCATGCGCCACCACGCCCGGCTCCCTCTTAAATTTTCAATGAGCCAATTCTGTGTTTATTTCTCTCTTGGATCTGGCATTTTCCCTCTAACTTTAGTCCTGGGCCTCAGGATAATCTTTTTAATAAACAAGGAAGTGATTGTTTTTCTCACTGTGCAGTTATATTTGAGATGTCAGTTACCGTTGCGCTATATTTCTTCCATGACTGTAGGTTTAATCAGATTAGATCTCGCTCCCTTTCCCCCTCTTTCCCTCTCCCTCCCCTCTCCCTTTGCTCTCATGTGTGTGTGCACATGTATGTTTTACTCTATGTTCTGATTACTTTTGGTGGCTTTTCTCCACCAGCCGTTTTGGATGCTGAGGATTTAGGTTTCTATGCTTCTGTTTATAGTAGCATTAAGTGACATGAACAACCTTTTTTTTTTTTTTTTTTTTTTTTTCGAGACAGGGTTTCTCTGTATAGCCCTGGCTGTCCTGGAACTCACTTTGTAGACCAGGCTGATCTTGAACTCAGAAATCTGCCTGCCTCTGAACAACTTCTTAAAATACCTGGCTTGCAAATAGTTTCCAAAATAAAGTTATAATGCAGTCTCATGGTGTTAACTCAGTGTACCCCATATTCGCTCAATAGGCAGAGACTGGATCTGATGCGAGAGATGTATGACAGGGCAGGGGAGGTGGCCTCCAGTGCCCAAGACGACAGCGAGACAACCATGACTGGCAGCGACCCGTTCTACGATCGGTTCCACTGGTTCAAACTTGTGGGAAGGTATGTCACAGTTTTGTTGTTTTTAAAAAATGAATAACAAGTACTTTTAACTTTTTAAATGTCAGTAGAAAGTATACAGGGGAAGGGGTGCATAAAAGCTCCTACTCAAGCAGGGGTGTAGCTCACCCCTGATGTTCCAGGTTCAGTTCCTAGTAGCATTAGAAGAAAAATCCAAACAAACCACCTCCTCTCTAA
This sequence comes from Mus minutoides, assembly GCA_902729485.2. NCBI lineage: Eukaryota > Metazoa > Chordata > Mammalia > Rodentia > Muridae > Mus > Mus minutoides. Next base: position 1,289,133 of record LR749549.1, read on the forward strand.
ATCTTAATCAGAAGCACTGTGTTGTTTAAAGTATTTACTTCCGTTTCACACAATCTGCTTATTTTTTTATGTCATACTCCGTAGCCAGCGTATTTGACAGCCATCCTGGACTCTTAACTTTCTCAAAACATGTTTCATAGCTGATCAAGAAAGATTGAGAAAAAAAAGAAAATGTTTCTGAGTCCTGTACACTTTAAGTAGACATCACAGTGTGTGTTACCAGACTGAAGTTGTTACCCAGAACCTGATTGGTCCTCCATGATTTCTCTTAGAAGAATTTGTCTTTCTGTAGTCATTGCCCGGGGCAGGTTAAGTGCACACCAGGGTAGGACTCTTCGGGTCTCTGCATCCATCACGTTCAATGTTCTGTGAAAACAAAATGCCTCTGTGGAGTTCCTAAGAGGTTTAACATGGAAAAGCAAGGACTTGTGAATGCTTCAGAGGGTTTATTTTCGGGAGGCAGAGGCAGGCGGATTTCTGAGTTCGAGGCCAGCCTGGTCTACAAAGTGAGTTCTAGGACAGCCAGGGCTATACAGAGAAACCCTGTCTCGAAACCCCCTCCCCCCTAAAAAGGGTTTATTTTACTTTATGTGGATGGGTGTTCTGCCTGCATGTTGTCTATGTGCCATATGCACTCCTGATAACCCACCAAGGCCAGAAGAGGGTAGTGAATCCCCGAAACTGGACTAACAGATGGTTGTGAGCTACTCTGTGGGTACTGGGAATCAAATCTGGGTCCTTCCGCAAGAACACCCAGTGCCTTTAACCATTCACCTCCTCCCCCAGCCCCAGGAAATGTGAACTTTGAGCTTCCTGGTTTCAGACTTTTGAGTTACTCTTTCTTGTAAATGCCCTGTGTTGGTATGTAAGAAATCCAGAAATGGTGTTGCTGATGTCATCCTTTTCCTCTCCACTCTGATAGTGGACCAGGGTTTGCAGGTGTGGGCTGTGCAGATGCAGACATGGCTCACTCAAGCACGTGCCACTTCAGCATACAGACAAGAGAACTCAGACACTTAAGGCCTTATTATCTCTGTCATGAGTGGATCCTAGAGGACAGGGTGCTCATCCTCTGTGTGAACTGGAGAACATAAACATTTTGTTGTGTGATATTTCCCTGAGATGGTCTACTCATGGATGCTCTTTGCCTTCCTTATTCTGAGGGTATTTCCTTATAGATCTCTTCAGCCTGCCCCTGTTCCCTTTTGCCTGAGCCGTGCAGCCTATGTTCCTGTTACCCTTTTGCTTTTCTATTTGCTTTTACCATGATGATTCTGTCAGTGCATTCTGTCCTGTTGGCACCTGGGCATCCTGTTTAACCAACTGTTCCTCTCTCCCTGCCTGTGTTAATTGGCGTCTTACCTGGTGTCTAGCTCCCCTATTTTCCACGGCTGTGTGAATGAGCGCCTTGCCGACCGCACACCCTCCCCCACTTTTTCCACGGCCGATTCCGACATCACTGAACTGGCTGACGAGCAGCAGGATGCCATGGAGGACTTTGATGATGAGGCATTCGTGGATGACACCGGCTCTGACGCAGGGACGGAAGAGGGATCAGAGCTCTTCAGTGATGGGCATGACCCATTTTACGACCGATCCCCTTGGTTCATTTTAGTAGGAAGGTTGGTGAGGTCATTGTGAGAAAGGCCAAAGGGACCAGCTCTTGTTCTAAATGCCTCTGTGCAATTTTGGCTAGAAAGAAAGCCTAGGCCTTATCCACAAGGCACAGTCTACTTATACTCTGTACAGCAGCTTATGAAGACCACCTGGAGGATGGCTTGACCCAAATTGCCCAGTAATTTAGCTAAGACTTGGAGGTAGTTGTTTCAGCTAACATTACTGTGGTCCGGATGCTTCATCTCTAGAAGAATGTGCCTATCGAAGCGTAAGGGATATCACTAGCAGGGGTACAGCAAGCCCCAGGCCAGGCTGAAGTTTGTGGAACTTCAGAAGCTAAAGGAATGCAGTAGACTTGGTCATACAAAGAATAGGAGTGCCTGGCTCTCCTTTGGCAATGATGGCTGCCGTGCTGTGTTCTGAGCCTATCTTGGGTTGGTTTCTGTGAATCTCAGGAAGTTATCAACATCATCAGTATTTGTTGGCAGTACATGAGACTGCTTTAGGTTGAGGTCATTGTCTCTGGCTATTGCTGTGCGTATCCCTCTGTCAGAGATGCACAGGTTCCCGATATTTCTATCATCCACATCCCCTCTTCAGATTAAAGTAATTTGAACTTTGATAATAGAAGCTCTCAAAAAAAGATTAAGGTTAACGATGCATAAGAACCATGGAATGCTGAACCCTTTTTATAAATAAAGAATCTATCACTGTTGAATGGTCAGCACCAATTATACAACAGTACAGTGAGTCTCCCCACACAGCAGAGACACAGGACTAAAACCTGGTTGTCATATGGTACCAGACACCCAGGGGGACTCACTGTAGAAGATAATGGAAGAGTGGAAAGAGAAGCTTTCAGATAGAAGTGAGCACCTAAGTTAATATGGCAGTCTGCAGTTTACAGCGCAGTCCTCCATGACTGAGATTACATGTGCTGAGATTACATGAGCACAAGTGTCGTTTGCTTGTGGTATTGCCAGTATTAGGATTTAGAGAAGTCAATTTATATTAAAATGAAGAAAAGTATGTACAAATGGTGCTTCATTTTCTAGATTTCTGTGTCCCTCAACGTATTTCCATTCTATTCTAAGATGGCAGAACCAGGTTTTGATCATTAGCTTAGTCACTTTGCTCTTATGTCTGTCTGCCGTCTTCTACAGCACCACACTGTGAGGAGTAGACAGTGCCATCTTATATGGCCTGGTCAAGAGAATCCTGACACAGTGGGTCCTGACATCGCTGTCACTATTTCAGGACAAGCAACTTAAATGAGTTAGGGGGAAAAAGGGCCTTAAGAAATCCTTTTTCCCTTCATCATTTATATTCTGTTATCCATACTAGCAAAATGAATGTAGCCATTAATACTTCTGCTTAGGACCAGGCATAGTGGCACATGACAGAGGCAGGCAGATCCCTGTTCAAAAGCCTGGTCTACATAGCGAGTTCCAGGAGAGCCAGAGCTACATAGTGAGAAAAGAAAAAAGACTTTGTCTTTGGAGCATTTGCATCTTGGGTCAGCTTTGTGAAAGCACTAAGGCAGAATCCTCCCCAGTGGGGCCACTCACTGGGTTGAAGAACGTGTGGACTTTAACGGAGCTGTGGCCTCAGGAGGTGACATTTCTATTTGTTTGGATTTCTGGGTTCTAGAACTAACAAAACACTGTCTTGCAAAAAGGAGCTTGAGGTTTTGGTGATGTGGCTGGGGAGAATTCAGTGGTGATTTTCTGGGTTCAAATCCTATCACCAAGCAAGATACTGGGAGAAGGGGAGGTAATAGCAGTCAGTAAAGGGAGGAAGAGTTCTCCATTTTTGCCCTCAGCCAGATTTCTCCAGAAGAACAGCATCATTCAGCTGTGCAGTGATGTTGTCTGTGTTAGAGGGGTTACTTTCCTGTTTCTATAATTCCCGGTATCAGCGTTCCATATTGGCACAAAAATATGATTCACTTGTAGAAATTTGCATGTTTCCTTTGAATTCCATTTATAGGTTTGCTTCTTGGCCACGGCTGCCTCTGGTGAATCTTTGTATCAAGAGTAAAAGAGCTTGTCCCTTTAGCTACTCTCTATGGCATGTTGGGATGTTATGAACCATCATCATAACTTGGGATGAAATGTAAAATGTATGTTAGTCTTCTGGGCCAAAGGGGGCAGAAGATAGTTGGTCTGTGACCTTTCTCAAGTACCTAAACTGACCTCTTTCCCTCAAGTATCGCTATAATTATGCTGACTTTCTTTATGTTGACAAATTAGTTTTTCTTACTGATGTAAATTCACATCATTTTCTGCTAATGTGTCTTTTCCATCTTCCCTCCTCTCATCCTGGTTCTCCTTCAGTCTGCTAGGTCAAAGTATAAGGATGTTCCCTGCAGAGTTAATCATGACGCTTTCGTGGAAAAGCTTCACAGGAGATGCTAGATACAGCGTTGGGCTAACTGCTGTATTCTGATAACAAAGAACTGTCTAGTGAGTGCGTCCGTGCATCACAGGCCGGTGCCTCTGCCTTGCCATAGACTCTTCCCTAAAGTTGGAAGTGTCAGTATTGCCTTCAGTGCTGCTGTGTATGGGGAAGCCTTTGCCATGGGTAGCAGAAATCCTCACCTTTAGTATGCCGTCCAGCATTATTTGTATGATGATATATGCCTGTGGATATGTGTTTTTAAAAAACTTGTAATACTTGGGCTGATGGCACTGCCAAACATGTCAAGGTCCTACAGAACATAGGCATAGCAGTGGTTTTATTTTTTCTAATAATTATACTTAACATAGTAAAATTAAGGAATGGCAGAAATGCTAAGTGCTCTGTATAGTTAATTTCCATCATAACTTTACTCTTGAAAAATCAACCTAGTGTAAAGTTAGATGGCTTGCTGTCTGTCCCTCCTAGGACCTATTTTTCTGAAAAGCCTTCCAATTCTGTGTAAGGATAAAGGACAAGCAAGTAACAGGTTACATTCCTTAATTGCATAGATATTCACTTACTAAATATTTATTGAGTGTATTTACTGTAAGCCACACCCTCTCAGATGGGTAAGCAAAACCAGAGATGGTTCACGTCCTCACAGTCTTAGTCTGTCGAGTGATGAAGATACCAAGTAATAATCACATAAGTGCAAATTGTACCACTATGAAAAAAGAATTGTGTGTGTCACAGTGTTGGGAGGACCTGTGGTGATGTAGCATCTCCAGTGAGATTGAAGCCAGGCAGAGCACCAGTGCTGAGAGGACTACAGGGAGAAAAGTGCCAGGGCTCTTACTGGTCCAGTCACTGAAAGGGTGGCTCTGACTGGATGCCCCTGAGGCAGGAGTGTACTCTCTGTGTGTGTTGACTTGGAAGTGAAATCAGCCATTTGGTTCCATATGCCAAATATTTAGTTTTTTAAACTCAGTCACAGTAGTGGTGTTTGGCCCTGTCTTTAATCCTCTTTAGATTAGATTTTCATTCATAAGTTTCTGTTCAACAAAAATTTAACCCTCTGTGTTAACATTCCCTCCCTTGCTTTGGAGCAGACTGAAAGGGAATTGCATACCATGATACTATTTCCTATTCATTTGCAGCTATTTTCGTTCAGTTATCATTCATACTTCATTTGTGTTCCTAAATGTTATTACTGTGATGCGTTTTACCCATTTTGTAATTACTTTTGTTGTTTTGAGTTGAAATCCCAGGCTTTTACTCCTTCATCCTTCTCTCCTTGTAACATAAATACATGTTAGGACAGGAATGCAGCAAACAGCTGTGTGTGTCAGGGTTAGATATGTTAAATTTCCTGGTGTGTTATTTTCTCTTTGTCTTTTGTTTTATGTACAAAGATCAGCATATACCAAGTGAGAAGCCAGAGGGAAGAGTAGGAATTAGATTCCACTTTTCTACCGTTGGAACAAGAGCTCTTAAGATTCGTGACTACTAGTTCTAACTGCTTTAAAACACATAAATAAGACAGGCGAGAGAGCTCAGCCGTGACAGCATTTCCTACCACACCAACCACCTTTCTTTGGTGCATGTGACTCATGTGCTAGAAAGAGAGCGCAGACCTTTCCATGGCTGTCTTCCACCCTCCACACTCTGTGGACAGGTCATCCCCTCACCTGTAAAACTGTAAAACACACACACACACACACACACACACACACACACGCACGCACACACATGCAGACACAGGCAGACACATGCACGCACACATGTACATACAGTTGAGCACGAGTACATTAAATTAAAAAAAAAAGAATTTCTACAAAATAACCTTTTAAAAGCACAAACAGCCGGGCGTGGTGGCGTACGCCTTTGATCCCAGCACTTGGGAGGCAGAGGCAGGCATATTTCTGAGTTCGAGGCCAGCCTGGCCTACAAAGTGAGTGCCAGGGCTATACAGAGAAACCCTGTCTCAAAAAAAAAAAAGAAAAAAGCACAAACATGGTAGGACTTGTCTAGTTTGTTAGAAGTATATCAAGTGTCAGCCAGGTCTGGTATCTCAGGCCTGTAATCTTGGTTACTAGGAAACCTGAGACAGAAGGATTGAGAATTTTAAAGCTTGCCTAAGCTACAGAGTGAACTCAAAGCTGGGCTGAGTAATTTAGAGAGACCCTGTCTCAATAGAAGGGCTGGGTTTGTAGCTGAGTGTTGAGGACTTATATAGCTAAAGTGTGAGACTCTGAGTCTCTCCCCCTAGGGTCCCAGGAAAGGAAATAAAAGGAGGCAGGGGAGACCTGTCAATTCCCTTTTATTATTTTGGTTTGAGGATCAAAGGCCAACTCCACAGGGCCAGCTGAGTCATCTTAGGATTTATCTTAATTCCTGTTGAGTCTCCAGCAAACTCACCTCACAGGCACATCTGGCTACACAGGCTTTCTGCCTAAGTGGCTGCTCCTCACCTTTAATTGTCCTTTAAGTCAAACAAGACTCATAGTGCTGGGATGTAACGTCCATTTTAGAGCTAGTAACCACTTCACTCATATTTCCCTGCCCTTACCTCTTGGTTTCTGTTGTGTGTACAGAGAGAAGCCAGATCTCTTGGTGCATCTTCACTTCTGAAGAGTAAGCTCTTCAGTGGGCTCCTCTCTCCTGGGCAGCACTCAATGGGCTCCTCTCTCCTGGGCAGCACTCACAGCACTCCAACGTTTACCTGTTACTCTTCTTCCCACCGTGCAGGTTTTTGTAGAGTAATTTGGTGTACGTTGGTCTTTGTCAGCTGCTCTGCCATGCTTTTGCACTAGCTTATGTATTGATTATGTATTGAAAACACACCTGGAAGCAATTCGAGAGATCAGAATTCAGAGGTGACCCAGAAGTCAGCTGAGTTTGGGGAGGCAGAAAGCCTTCCACCTCTTTCTCAGATGTTCTGATGCTTGTCTCTGGGGTTCTGTCTACAGGGCATTTGTGTACTTGAGCAACCTGCTGTATCCGGTGCCCCTGATTCACAGGGTGGCCATTGTCAGTGAGAAGGGGGAAGTCCGGGGATTTCTTCGTGTGGCTGTGCAGGCCATTGCAGGTGAGTTAGAAAAAGATGATCTTTTCTAAATGAGAGCTATGGATTCTTTCCTATAGAAAAAGCAGGCTAGGGGCTGGAGTGATGGCTCAGCAGTTAAGAGCACTGGCTGCTCTTCCAGAGGACTCAAGTTATATTCCCAGCAACCACATGGCAGCTCACAACTGTGTAACTCCAATTCCAGGAGATCTGACACCCTCACACAGACACATATTCAGGCAAAACACCAATGCACATTAAAGAAAAAAAAAAAAAAAGGCCAGGCAGTGGTGGCACACACCTTTAATCCCAGCACTTGGGAGGCAGAAGCAGGCAGATTTCTGAGTTCAAGGCCAGCCTGGTCTACAGAGAGAGTTCCAGGACAGCCAGGGCCACGCAGAGAAGCCCTGTCTCGAAAAACCCAAAAAGAAAAGAAAGACAGAAATCATAGACAAAAGGCAGACTAGCTTCCTGATGCAGGTGACACTTCCGTGGTCGCATACAGAGGTGGGTGTGTTTGTTCATCTGGGGAAGGCCGCCATTAGCTTCCTTTTCTATTAGCTTTACCCCACCCCCACCCCAGCTCTTAAGTGTCATGATTTCACTTTAGTGGGGATATTGCTGTTTTGGGGAAACTGGTGGGTAACATAAATAGCTCTTAGATTGACTCGGTAAAAGTAATGAGCAGTTTAGACTGGCGTAGTGGATTGTGTTGTTTGACGCCAAGCTGAGCTCCAGAGTAAGTCCCTCCTCCCACGTGTATTTCCATTCAGTCCTTGCTGGCTTTCTTTCTGTTTAGCGGATGAAGAAGCTCCTGATTATGGCTCTGGAATTCGGCAGTCGGGAACAGCTAAAATATCTTTTGATAATGAATACTTTAATCAGGTAAGAAGTATTTGGGAAAGAAGGAATGAACACCTTGAGGAAAGAAAAGGAAGAAAATGGACTTTTGAGGAAAGTGTCCAGTGCGGGCACCCAATTCTCTGTTCTAAAACTCTAGCAATTCTAAGGTGTTGGTTACACCACAGTTACTCAGTGAAATATGAGATGTGTCTAACAGTTACAAAGATGAAAATGCACTAGCACATTGCCTTTTCTCAGACAACTCTTTAGTCCATTTAATTATTATTTTGCAAAAATAGTTTGTTCTGCAAACAAAAATCAGTTAGGAACTGGGAGAGCGTGTCTCTTACCTAGCCTGCCTTAACTTTCAGAGTGACTTCTCTTCAGCTGCAATGACTCGTTCTGGTCTGTCCTTGGAGGAGTTGAGGATTGTGGAAGGTCAGGGCCAGAGTTCTGAAGTCATCAGTCCTCCAGAAGAAGTCCATCGAATGAACGACCCAGGTGCGTAATGAACGACCCAGGGTGTGTAATGAACGACCCGGGTGTGTAATGAACGACCCAGGGTGTGTAATGAACGACCCGGGTGCGTAGACGGATGACTGTTGCTGAGGAGACTCTCCCTGGGAGAGCACTGAGTACACAGATAGGCAACATGGTGGCTTTGGCCAACTAGACACAGGAAGAACGCCCACTTCCTCCCTCCATCCCTTTTATATTACTTGAACCATGTGTTGTTTAACTCTTTAGATTTGAAGTCGGGCACTTTGCTGGATGGGAAGATGGTGATGGAAGGATTTTCTGAAGAGATTGGTAACCACCTGAAATTGGGCAGTGCCTTCACTTTCCGAGTCACTGTGCTCCAGGCCAGTGGGATCCTTCCAGAGTATGCAGACATCTTTTGTCAGTTCAAGTAAGCCACCTGTGTTAGTTCTTTTCCTGTTGCTGTGATAGAACACTCTGACGAGAAGCAGCCTAGAGAAGAAAGGTTTAATTTAGGCTGTGGGTTCAGAGGGGCAGAGTCCATCATGCAGAGAAGACGGCATGGCAGTGTGAGCAGGAGGCTGGCTGATCTCATTTTCATTCACATGCAGGAAGCAGAGAACAAGAATGGAGTGGGTCTGTAACCCTCAAAATCTGCCCACTGGGATGAACCTCCCCAGCACAGCTCTCCTCCTCCATAACCTCCCAAACGCCTACCAGCTGGGAGCAAGTGTCCATGGATGGGGGCATTTCTCATTAAAAAACCTACACTGCCCTCTCACTGTGCCCAGCTAGCAAGTTGTTAACTATGGAGATGCTCTTCTTTCTGTAGAGTGCTGAAAGAACACTTTCGTCACTCAAGATGAGAATAATAGTCAAACCCTATACAGTTCCAGAGACTCTGAGGCCCTCTTCTGGTCTGTGTGGGCACAAATGCATATCCATGAGCTACACCTGTCTTAGTTACAGTTTACTGCTGTGAACAGACACCATGACCAAGACAACTCTTAGAAGGACAATATTTAATTGGGGCTGGCTTACAGGTTCAGAGGTTCAGTCCATTATCATCAAGGCAGGAATATGGCAGCATCCAGACAGGCATAGTACAGGAGCTGAGAATTCTACATCTTCGTCTGAAGGCTGCTAGCAGAATACTGGCTTCCAGACAGCTAGGTTGAGGGTCTTATAGCCCACACCCACAGTGACACACCCACTCAAACAGGGCCATCTTCTAATAGTGCTACTGCCTATGCACTATCATAACACCAGTGACATAAAGAAAAATTATATATATATAAAATAAATAATTTTAATGTGTGTATTTTTAAAAAAGAGTTCAAAAAAAAGATATTGCATACGCCTGGAATGCAGAGTTTCAACTCTATAGATCACTATTGATTTGGAGCACTCTGCAGAGGTATTGTCATCCTCAGACTGATATGTTCCTGCTACTCAAAATCTTTTTCACCCTTTGGAGTCTGGCTCAGTGGTTAAGAGCACTTGCTGCTCTTGGAGAAGACCCAGTTCAGATCTCAGCAGCCATAGAGTGCATCACAACCATTCTAAACTCCACCTCTTCTGACCACTGTAGGCACCAGTCATATATGTGGTACACATGCATACATGTAGTACATACACATATGTGCAAGGAAGACACTCATACACTTAAGTCTAAACCATTTTTTAATGTATTCTTCTTTTTGTCATTTGGCCTTTTAGAGTGTCACCTGTGTGTCAAGCCCCATGGGTGAATATTTGCCATTTTCTGGAGAAACAGAGACACAGTGCATTTCTGTCAGTTTTGAGAAGTAGGTCTCTGCTGCCATCAGAACACAAAACCACGAAGTTTATGTCAGGATGCTTCCTGGAAGAGATGGCTTTTGAGCATCTGTCTAGATAGTAGATTCCTAGGCCAGTCTACCATGGGCAGTCATACTGTTCTTACAGAGATCTTACAGAGACTCAAATTTCCTAGTTTCCTATATATAATAGGATTTCATTTTCAGCAAAACAAACAAAATCTACGAAAGATCAAGACTTCATACTTTGCTAATTTTTTTTCAGGGGATGTGAATGGGTAGAGTTGGTGTGTTCATTTATTTTTTAGGTTTGGGGGTTAGGTTTATTGTTTTGGGGGGCTGAGGGGTAGATTTTTTTTAATTTGTTTCTTGGGTTGGGGGTAGGTTTGTTCATTTGGGTTTTGGGTTGGGGGTAGTTGGCTTGTTTTAAGATAGCGATTCTCTGTGTATCCCTGGCTGCCTGGAACCCCAGTGGCCTTGAGCTCTGCAGTTCTACTTCCTCTCCTCTCTTCCCGAGTGCTCATCTTCCAGTCATGCACCACCACATCCTGCTACAAGTATTGACTTCTTTACTTTCTGTAAGGCATGCTTGTATATATGTCCACTACGTCAATAATCAGGGTGACTTAATTTCTCAGCCAGTTTTGAATCTGAAATACTCTCTGTCTGGTATGGAAATGCTGGCACAGAAAGAGATAATCATATGGCTCGGTAAAAACAAACAAAAAATGTGCTTTGTTAGTATGCTTCTACCTGTAGAGTCCAAAGTGAGCTCTTAAAACAGATTTTGCTAGACACAGTAGCACACGCTGTTTACCCTAGCATTTGGAGGCAGAAGCAGACAGATCTCTGTGAGTTTGGGGCCAGCTTGGGCTTCATGGTCTGATGAATTTTGATATATTCATCTGTCTGTCTTTTTATTAAGCTTTTTGCATCGGCATGATGAAGCGTTCTCCACTGAACCCCTCAAGAACAATGGAAGAGGAAGTCCCCTGGGCTTTTACCATGTACAGAATGTGAGTAACCTGAATATTTTGCCACATATCTCTGAGGTTTATGTATGCTGATTTTGTTGGCCAAGGGAGGATGGTCATGTGAAGTGTGATCTCTCCTTTGTGCTTAGATGGGGGAGCTCTGCAGAGAGAATGAACAGTAGAGATGGTGGCCAGGACAGTAAGACAGTCTTCAGAGGAGGAACAGCCAGGCTCTTACCAGATTATAGGGGCCACGGAGTGTGTGCATCTGGTCTCCCACTGAAATGTTCCATCAGTGTGAATATAAATTTTTAAAAAGATTTATTTATTTTATGTATATGAGTACATTGTAGCTGTCTTCAGACATACCAGAAGAGGGCATCAGATCCTATTATAGATGGTTGTAAGCCACCATGTAGTTGCTGAGAACTGAACTCATGACCTTTGGAAGAGCAGCCAGTGTTCTTAACCGCTGAGCCATCTCTCCAGCTCCCGCCTTTCTTATTTTTGTTCATCATGTATACTCTATAAAGTGAAAGAGAGAGGCCCAGGCTATGGCTGTAGCCCAGTTGGTAGAGTACTCACCTCACTTGCATGAGGTCCTAGGTTTGAACTCCAACAAAAACAAAAATTTGAAATATAGAAAGTCAGAGAAAAAGGGACAATCAAAATAAAATTAAAATAAAGCATGAACTTGGAGGTAGAGAGATGGCTCTTTGGTTGAGTATGTACCCGCTCTTGTAGAAGACCCGAATTAGGTTCTCAGCCCACATCTATTGGCTCACAACTGCTTATAACTCCAGCTGCAAGGGATCCAAAACACTCTTCTGGCCTCTGAGGTCATTCACATACTCAACATGCACACATCCCAAACATACGCACATACCTATAACTAAAAATAAAATATATATTTGATGAATACTGATCGGCCATTTAACAAGTCTCTGACTCATAAAACCACAGAAGTCCCCAAGAAGCTTAGAATTAATAAGGAGAACTATCTATTGATAGAGTATGGAGACCCGAGACTATCTATCGATAGAGTATGGAGACCCGAGAATGAGTCAGTAAATTCAGAAGGGAACAGTTTCTATATGGGAAGATATGAAGTTGCTTTTCTGTGTGAAGAAGAATGCTTATATAAAGAGAGAAGGTAGAGAGAGACATGGCATAAATAAAGGTTGAGGTAAAGAAAAGCGGCCGTGGCCGGCCGTGGTGGTGCACGCCTTTAATCCCAGCACTCAGGAGGCAGAGGCAGGCGGATTTCTGAGTTCGAGGCCTGCCTGGTCTACAAAGTGTGTTCCAGGACAGCCAGAGCTACACAGAGAAACCCTGTCTCGAAAAAAAAAAAAAAAAAAAAAAAAAAGAAAAGAAAAAGAAAAAATGAAAAGTAGGCGTGTCAAACTTGGCCTTGCCTTTGCTCTTAGGCCACAGCCAACATATGTTTTTCTTACCTCTTTTACCAACCACCTGGCTGTGGGAGGAGGGCCTTCCCTGCAGATTCCTGGCCTTTCCTCAAAGAAAGCAGGTAGAAAGAGCCACAGGCAAGCCTTGAAACAATGAGCATCAGTAGAGTAAGGCCAATTCTGCTGCGCTGTGGAGGGTCTAGAGTGCCAAAGCTTGCCTGTCTTAGTAGTATAGGCTTTTACTTCTATGAACAGACAACATGACTAAGGCAACTCTTGTAAGGTCAACATTTAATTTTGGCTGGCATACAGGTTCAGAGGGGTCAGTCTATTATCAAGGTGGGAACATGGCAGCATCCAGGCAGGCATGGTGTAGGTGGAGCTGAGAGTTACACATCTTCATCTGAAGGATAATAGCGGAAGACTGGCTTCTAGGCAGCTAGGAAGAGGGTCTTAAAGCCCATGCCCACAGTAACACACCAATTCTAACAGGACCACACCCTCTAATAGTGCTACCCCTTGGGCCGAGCATATACAAGCCATCACATTGGCAAAGTGACATTGGAGTGAGGAGCAGAGGAAAGCCTGTCCTGTGTGGTGGAATGCCCAGCATGCCCAGGATGCTTCACAGTGCTGAAGGCTGCTGGAAGCACACACCTGTGCGCACCTGTCACGATCCTACCTTAAGCTCACCTCACGGTCTTCTTCCTAGATTGCTGTGGAGGTCACAGAATCGTTTGTGGACTACATCAAATCCAAGCCCATCGTATTCGAGGTCTTTGGGCATTACCAGCAGCACCCACTCCATCTACAAGGACAAGATCTTAACAGGTTTGAGGGAGACGGGCAAAGACTTTCTTTTTAGACAGGGTTTCTCTGTGTAGCCCTGGCTGTCCTGGAACTCACTTTGTAGACCAGGCTGGCCTCGAACTCAGAAATCCGCCTGCCTCTGCCTCCCAAGTGCTGGGACTAAAGGCATGTGCCACCACGCCCGGCTGGGCAAAGACTTTCTTGTCACTGTTTGGGTTTTACTCTTGAGGGATGCAGAAGAGTTGTCACTGCGCTGTTGTAGCTAACCAACCACTAACTTAACTGATGTAGAGCAAGCTGAATTCTCTCCAGGTGGCTCTGAGCACCTTCCTTTTGTTATAATAAGAAAAGTTTAATAGAGTATAAAGTTGGTCCAGCAGAGCTAGAATACACATACAGTTGTTTCTGACAGCCTTTCTTCAAAACACAGAGACTCAAAGTGGAGTCATCACAGCTCATGAGATGAGTGGCATGACTTTGTTTTTGTTTTTGAGGCGGGGTCTCTTTATGTAACCTAGGCTGTCCTACAACTCACTCTGGAAGACCAGGATATCCTCAAACTTAGAGATCAGCCTGCCTCTACCTCTATCTCTGTCTCTGCCAGTGAGTGCTGGAATTAAAGGTGTGAGCCACCATACCTGGCAGTGACGTGACCTTGTATTGGTGGTAATGGCAATGCAAGTTGGAATTTACAGGATGATTTTTATCAAAATGTGTTGGTCTCTGTGTGGGGTTGTGTTGGGTATCCCTTTTCTTAAGAAGATTTAAGCACAGAATGCTGGGGGCGGGGGTAGGTGCAAGCCTTTGATTCTGGCCCTGGAGGGAGGCAGAGGCAGGAAGATCCCTGTGAGTTCAAGGCTAACCTGAAAAAAACCAAGAGATTTAAGCATGCCATTGTCCTCACCATGCTCTCCTCCTCTCTTTGCAGTCCACCTCAGCCATCTCGGAGATTCTTCCCCCCACCCATGCCACTCTCCAAACCAGGTGAGCAGCTGCTATGCTCTCTCGGGTGCACACATCTCTTCTGAACAGTTTCCAGACAAGCGTCACACTGGAGTTCTTTTTCTCTGTCTCCTTGTGTTCCTGTCCTCTTGCATATTTCTAACAGGAACAGGAGTGCTTGGCTCCTGATCTGAGATGAGGTCAGAAATAATTAGGCTCTTTCTCTCTGCTTGTCTCATTCAGACTTGAACGTTCTCCCCTCCTTCTTTTTTTTTTTTTTTTTTTTTTTGGTTTTTCGAGACAGGGTTTCTCTGTCTAGCCCTGGCTGTCCTGGAACTCACTTTGTAGACCAGGCTGGCCTCGAACTCAGAAATCCTCCTGCCTCTGCCTCCTGAGTGCTGGGATTAAAGGCGTGCGCCACCACGCCCGGCTCTCCCCTCCTTCTTAAATCTCTCTGCTTTATATATGATTACTTCAGTCAGTCAAAACATTTCTTTATATATTAAATTATTCTGCAGTTTATTTTTGTTGTTAGGACTTTTATTTTTGATTTACACATAATAATTGTACTTACTTATGATATAGGACAGTGCATTTGTAACTATATACTTTGAGGAACACATACACACTCACATACACTCATCTTAGTATAACTAGCATATCTAGCATGTCTCATTTGTTTGTAGTAGATATATTAAAATTCCTTTCTTGTAGCACTTTGTAAATGATGACAGATAACCTATTATACAATAGAATGCCAGAATTTGTTTCTCTTCATTTAACTTGTTTTCACTTTTCTTTATTTGTGTTCTTTTTCCTTGCTTCCCACTTACCACATCCCCACCCTGCCCTGCACTCATTCTCCTCCCTCTGTATTTCCCATCCCCATCGGCCTTCAGACCATGAAAGAAAGATTGAGCTGATACGGTTTCTCATGGCTGGCTATGTGAATGTGCATGTGTTGGATACATTCTCTGAGCACGCCAGTGTGCTAGCTTCCTCTGCTGTTGCCACTTTCCAGAATGAGGCTGATTCACTGCCGCCTTTTATCTTTCCGCCAGTTCCCAGCTTCCAGAATGAAAGGGTACCCAAACAATATGGTTAGTAGCTAAACTAGCTCTGCCTTAGATATAGAACCAACTTCGACATATGTGAAGCACTGATATCTCTGTTTGTTCCCTAGTTACTGTAGAGCTCTTCACATTGTCAAGATCACATCACGTTACTCCAGGGAGACTGTAGGGAACACCTTTTATCTCCATCTCTTTCACATCCCCCTGAGACAAGGTCTCTTGTCCAGGCTAGTCTTGAACTACCTACATAGCTGTGGAGGATCTTGAACTTCTGGCCTACCGGTCTCATCCATAGACTTGCCTGCCCATGTGTGTACCTCATACCCAGTTTGTGGAGTGCTAGGGATTAAACCTAGAACTTCATCTGTACTAGGCAAGCATACTTCCTACTTAGCTACATCTTCACCCCTCCTGATACTTTTGTTTGTATTTTTTTTTCATATTTTGATTTTTTTAAACTAGTAGTTGTTTGTTTGTTTGTTTTTGTTTTGTTGTTGTTTGTAGTGTTAGGAATCAAACCCTGGGCCTAGAGCCTGTTAGATAGTCATTTTATCACTGAGCTATATGGCCTGGAGCCTGTTAGATAGTCATTTTATCACTGAGCTATGCTCCTTCCCTCTTCTTCTCGTCTGTCTTCCTTGCCCCTCTTTCTTTCCCGAGTACTTGAGTTTGCTTACGTAGAGGATGCCAGAACAGTATCCAATTTCCTTATTAGCAGCCCCAGCACATGTGAAGCACAGCTGGGTGACTTCTGCCAAGGGGCTATTCATTTGAGAAATGCTCCCTGATTGCTGAAGCCCCTTCATATATGTTATGTTCATGGGTCTTCACAATACTTTTCAAAGTAGGAGACTAAATGTGACCCACCTTTTATGAACTGAGGAGAGGCTCACAGAGCAAGCAGCTTAGCCGAAGCCACATAGTGTTAATATTAAATCTGAAGGAAATGTGTAGCAGAAGGGGACTTACAGGTTCTTGTATTGGCAGATCAGACCAATGGTCTCAGAATCATTGTAGAATTTCAAGCCTTGGAAGGCAGAATCACATCCTACCCAGAGACATTTTGATTTGATTCTCTGGGGTGTGACCCTCGATTTTACCGTCTTTAAACTCTTGGTGATTGTTAGATAGCTGGAGGTCTGGGAGATGTGGGTTGGCAGACGACCCCAGTGACATGCAGGCTCTCCCTGCATCATCTCCCCGTGTGGCTGTGATGTGATTACTATGCTCCCAAACAGGAAACTCTAGAAATCAAAGGATTTTTAATGATTTGTAAAGCACATTTATTTTATTAAAAAACCATTTCCTCATGTTTAGAAACTGTTTTGAGCAGGAGACCTCAGTGCTCTGGATTAGACATTAATGTACTTAGTGTTGGACTTTCTCTGTTTCTTTCACATCTATCCTCTTAAAGACTGACAGGAAAGATGCTTATACTTTTGTTGAGTAAACTGGGAACAGATTTTGATATGTTATAAACTCTTTTTTAAAGTTCCAGCTACTAAGTTAAACACCATGAACAAAACCAGCCTTGGGCAAAGCATGAGCAAGTACGACCTTCTGGTTTGGTTTGAGATCAGTGAACTGGAGCCTACCGGAGAGTAAGTCCAATTTAAAATACATTTTTCAATAAAGTGTTTCAGAATTAGAGATATAGTTTTGAGCCTATTTGGGTCCCTGCATCGTTATCCTGTCAAATTCCTCTTTGGGATTGAATGTGAGTGTCTTGCTACTTGTCTCTGAGTGAGGTGTTTGCCAGAGGCCGTCTAGTGGGATTGTTTAGCAACTGCAATATGATGGATACCACATGCACCTGGTTGTGAGGGAAGACAACAGCATGGTGCTTCCACTAAGATAGGTGAACAGATTGGAGGAACATGCTTCAGGTTCAGATGGAGGTTCCTGGGGGTTGGTGAGAAGGCTCAGCACATCTGGGCACTTGCCGCCAAGCCTGACAATCTGAGTTTGATCCCTGTGACATACATGGTGGAAGGTGAGAACCAGCTAGTACAGATTGTTCTCCCTCCACACATCTGCCATGGTAGTGACACACACACACACACACACACACACACACACACACACACACACACGAATGAATAAATAATGCAATCTTTTAAAATTAGAATACCAATCTCAATGAGGTCAGTGGATTAAGATTTTATTTTATTAAAATTTAATCCCTGGATTAAAATTTTCCACCCTTCCAATATTGAAACCACTATGGCATTGTAGGATATTTTGCAGTACCTTTGGCCTGCACCTATATGAAACTCCCTTCAGTTGTGTTGACCAAAGATAGCCCCTAAAAAAGAGCCACTCCAGGCTGGCGAGATGGCTCAGTAGTTAAAAACACCGACTGCTCTTCCGAAAGTCCTGAGTTCAAATCCCAGCAACCACATGGTGGCTCACAACCATCCGTAACGAAATCTGATGCCCTCTTCTGGAGTATCTGAGGACAGATACAGTGTACTTTCATTTAATTAATTAATTAATTAAAAGAGCCACTCCCCTAAATTAAGGGGACCCACATAAGCTTCCTTGTCTTTGTGAGCTGGGTTAGAATAAATAATTAGTGCAATTATTGTTTATAGTTGTTTCTGAAATGCCTTGGGAAAAGCACAAAAGAGAACTACTCCTGAAAGACTCAAGCAGCTACATCCATTAGCCCAGATTAGGGAATAACTGTTAATGTAGTATTCCTCTGGGTATCGTGCAGTGAACCACCATCAAGGATGATCAGCACTGTTGACTGTTAGTGTCTGCTGTGCTTATGACCCTGTGTCAAATAGAGTTCTGTAACTCCTCAGTTGACAGTCATCTGAAGACTGTGGCTTTCCACAACCAGATCTGCAGCGTTGTTAAGTGATGGTTTCTGCTGAAGTAATTGCTTTCTGGAGCTTTATAGTTAGAACTGGAAATTATCTATTTCTGATTTCCACTTAGTTCTGTAACATTATTTACTGAATTATTATGCAATAGACCGAGATGGAACAAAAAAGATGGAGATTTTTTGCCCTCCAGTCGGGCAGAGACACTGAGACATAGATATGTGGACATGGCTCTGTGGTGACATGCCTCACGGGGTCAGATGTGGAGCAGACTGTGGAACAACAGAGATTTCTCTTGGCTACAACCTAGGAAGATCTGGCAGGTCCTAACTTCTGTCTTTTGTGTTTTTATTTTTATAGGTATATTCCAGCTGTGGTTGACCATACTGCAGGCTTGCCCTGCCAGGGTACATTCTTGCTGCACCAGGTACTGATGTCTGAGACAGAACAACAGATTTATCAGTTTTTCATCTGTATTTGGAGAGGAGAATGTAGGAGGACATCAGGATAGGAAATAGCTGGGAATTGAATACAAAACATGAAATACTGTTTCTGTTTGTATTAGTCAGAGTTTTGTAGAGTAACAGAACTTATAAAATCAGGAGAGAGAGACAGACAGACAAAGAGAGAGACAAATACAGAGAGACAGAGAGAGAAGGGGATTTATTAGAATAACTTGCATGCTGTGGTCCAGCTAATCCAATAATCCAACAGTTGCTCAGTCCACAAGACTGGATGTCTCAGCCGGTCTTCAGCATACTCTGGAGTCCACAAGAAGTAGTGTGTAATGCCTGTGAAGGAGTGGACTTGCTAGGAAGGGCAAGAACAAGCAGGCAGAGAACAAGGCTTCCTTCTTCTGTGTCCTTCTAGAGAAGATATGGCCCAGAATACATACATGTCTTCCCAACTTTAAAGATCTGGAGTAGCTGGCTGGTGGTGGAACAAGCCTTTAATCAGCATTTGGGAGGCAGAGGCAGGTTGATCTCTGTTAGTTGGAGGCCTGCCTGATCTACAGAGCTAGTTCTAGGACAGCCAAGGCTACACAAAGAAATCCTATCTTAAAAACAACAAAGCCGGGCATGGTGGCGCACGCCTTTAATCCCAGCACTCCGGAGGCAGAGGCAGGCGGATTTCTGAGTTCGAGGCCAGTCTGGTCTACAGAGTGAGTTCCAGGACAGCCAGGGCTATACAGAGAAACCCTGTCTTGAAAAACCATAAATAAATAAATAAATAAATAGTGAATAAATAAATAGTAAATAAATAAATAAAATGAAAGCAACAACAAATCTGAATTAAAGATATTCCCACCTCAAAGGAGTAGATCCTCTACTTCAAATTATTATTATTTTTAAAAAAGATTTATTTTATTTATTATATGTAAGTACACTATAGCTGTCTTCAGACACTCCAGAAGAGGGAGCCAGATCTTGTTACGGATGGTTGTGAGCCACCATGTGGTTGTTGGGATTTGAACTTATCACCTTCGGAAGAGCAGTCGGGTGCTCTTAACCTCTGAGCCATCTCACCAGCCCTCAAATTATTTGACTAAGCAAAAATATGTGTAAATATATTTTAGAATAGCTATTGTGAAAAAGGGTCTGGGGGACAGAGTCACTATTAGATGGTGCTTACTACTGAATCTCTCTCCTTTATGGATATGGATACAGGTAAGTGGTCCATTCCCTGCAGAATGAGCACGCACCACACAGTGTTCAGCACTAATTGGGTGGCAGATGTGAAGCTGGGCAGGTGCCAGACAAGGTGGGGCATTGGGAAGGGTGGAGAGAGGCAGCGGTCAGAACACAGGGTATCAGGGTATGGAGACAATGGAGTTCAGTCACCATATCTCAGTACTTTTCATAGCTTGTGTCTCACTGTCTTTTAGTTTTGTATTCTTAATCCATTTGAGATGGATTCTTCTCTGTCCTCCAACTGGCTTCTGACTCAGAGTAACTCTTGCCTCAGCCTCTTGATCATGGGGTTAGCTACCATAACCTGACAAAGGTTTTTGTTCTTTAGATTTATTTATATATTATGTATACAGTACTTTGCCTGCGTATATGCCTGCAGGCCAGAAGAGAACACTAGATCTCATTACAGATGGTTTTGAGCCACCATGTGGGTGCTGGGAATTGAACTGGACCTCTGGAAAAGCAATCAGTGCTCTTAACCACTGAGCCATCTCTCCAGGCCCCGCCATGGGAGTTTTTTATTTCCTTGTTTTGTTTTGTTTGTTTCTTGTCTTGTTTTGGTTTTGGCTGTAGGCCATTAAATCTGGAGCCCTTTTTGCACTAGGCAAGTACTCTACCACTGAGCTAGTCCTTGATACTGTATTTTTGTAACAGTCTTGATGTGTAGCCCAGGTCCTTGAATTTAAGAGATCCTCCTGCCGGGGGCTGGAGAGATAACTCAGTGGTTAAGAGCACAGACTGTTTTTCTGAAGGTCCTGAGTTCAAATCCCAGCAACCACATGGTGGCTCACAACCACCTATAATGAGATCTGATGTCCTTTTCTGGGGTATCTGAAGACAGCTACAGTGTATTAAATATAATAAATAAATAAACCTTTAAAAAAAAAGAGAGAGATTCTCCTGCCTCGGTCTTCCAAGTACTCAGATTACAGGCATGTGCCACCAAGAACAGCCAGAAGCTCTTCATGAGGTCAATGATGAAAGTTTGAATAGATTAAAAATATGCTTTTTAAATGTACACTGCTCGTTTGGTAAAATAATATTCAAGGCCTAGTGTGTTACTACACTTTTATAATCTCAGCATTCAGGAGACAGAGGCAGGGAGATTTTGGACTCAATGTCAGTCTTGGCTCCTCAGTAAGTTCCTGGCCAGTTTGAACTACATAGCAAAATCCAGTCTTTTAACAATAAAAATTTGCCAATGCTCAAAACTATTTCTTATTTGGCTGAAGAGATGGTTCAGTGGTTAAGAGCACCAACTGCTATTCCAAAGGTCCTGAGTTCAATTCTCAGCAACCACATGGTGGCTTACAACCATCTGTAATGGGATCCAATGCTCTCTTCTGGTGTGTGTGAAGATAGCTACAGTGTACTCATAAGAATAAAAATAAATAAATCTTTTGTAAAAACAAACAAACAATTTCTTGTCCAGGTATCCATGTTGCAGGGAGCTCCATTTCCCTAGAGCATATTACAGGGTCTCAGTCAATTTGTCTGTTAGTCTGTCTCTGCCTCTTCACCTTTGTGCATGTATCTATCTGTCTGTCTGTCCCAACCCCATCCCTGCCTCTCTTTCTCTCTCTATCTCTTTCCCAGGATATATGAATTCATTTGGCCTCAAGCTTCATCCTATGATTACAGATGTGAAGCTACAAGGTGTCTCTCCTTTTTTTTTTTTTTTTTTTTTTGGTTTTTTGAGACAGGGTTTCTCTGTGTGCCCTGGCTGTCCTGGAACTCACTTTGTAGACCAGACTGGCCTCGAACTCAGAAATCCGCCTGCCTCAGCCTCCCAAGGGATTAAAGGCGTGCGCCACCATGCCTGGCTGTCTTGTTCATTTTCTAACACATTCTCCTAAATTGTAATCTTGTCCCATTGCCCATCCCCAGGGCATCCAGCGACGGATCACAGTGACTATCATCCACGAGAAGGGCAGTGAGCTCCACTGGAAAGATGTCCGTGAGCTGGTGGTAGGTGAGTGCATTCCATCAGCTGGGGGAGCCTGGTGTTTTAGAAATGATATCATCCTGTGCTGAGTGCAGGAGAGGTATGGAAAACTGGAGAACACAAAGTGGAAAAATAAATACCTTGAGTTTGAAGTGCTCTCTCTTGGTGGTAAGGAGGAGGATTTCTCTATGTAGTCCTGCCTGTCATGGAACTCTCTTCTAGGCTGGCCTCGAACTCATAGCTCTTCCTGTCTCTGCCTCCCAAGTGCTGGGACTAAAGGTGTGTGTCACCACTGCCAGACAAGTTGGGAGCTCTCTTGAGTGCTGGTGTTGTGGTTCAGGAGGACAATGATTGCCTAGTAGAGAGAGAGTGTGCATGCAGATGTGCTAGGCAAATGCTCTTCCACCAGGATACAGAACTGATGATTGAACCAGGGGCCTCGCACACGTTCTACCACTAAGCTACTCCCTCGTACGTGTTTTTTTTTTTTTAAGACAATATGTAACTAAGCTGCCCAGGCTGGCCTTGAACTTGTGGTCCTTCTGCTAAGTAGTTAAAATGACAGGCCTGTGCCACCAGACCTTTTGATTTAACAAAGTTATGCCTTATTTTGTAATGTACTTACCTTCTGGTTTCTTTATCCCTTCTTTTAGGTCGGATTAGGAATAAGCCGGAGGTGGATGAAGCTGCAGTTGATGCTATCCTTTCCCTAAACATCATCTCTGCTAAGTCCCTGAAGTCTTCCCACAGCTCCAGCAGGTAGGATACCCTGTGTCACAGAAGTGTCAACCCCGTGATGTTTGATGGATTCACATTAAATTCCCTATTTCTAATGACTCTTGGTGCAAATGAAAGAAATTTCCTTTTTACTTCAAAAATTCTGGTGTGGTGCTGTTCACCTTTAATTCCACGTTTGGGAGGCAGAGACTAGAGGATCTCTATGAGTTCAAGGCCAGCCTGGTCTACATAGGAAGCTACAGGACAGCCAGGGCTACATAGAGAGAGTGTGTCTTTAACTAAATAAACAAACAAATTCTGTTTTCTGAGCTGGAAAAATGACTCAGTAGTAAAGGTGCTCACTGCTCTCATGGAGGACCCAAATCCCCTTCCCAGCCCCCCGTCATGTGACTCCGCACAGCCTGTGATTCCACCTCCTCATGGAGGACCCAAATCCCCTTCCCAGCCCCCGTCATGTGACTCCGCACAGCCTGTGATTCCACCTCCAGGTGAGGTTATTGTGGAAAACCACAGCACTGGGCATCAGGAGCCCGGGCATGTCCTGTATGGGCCAAGGACACTGCCTTGCCATTATAAAATTAATTCTCTGCTGCCAAATTTATGTCCTAGAAAACTTGCTTATGTGAGTGTTGGGGAAAGAGGGGGATGTGGGAATAAGACAGGAGGCAGAAACAGAATGAATAGGTTTGGGCCAAGATTAATTTTTTTTCTTATATTGCAGTTTTGTATAGGAGAAGGAAAAACAAACAAACATGCTTGTTTTCCTGCATGTAAGGAGAGCTGACGGGGCCTGTGAGAAGGGGGCCGAGTGCGAGCGGGTGTTGTATCTGGGGAGAGGATGCCATGGGCAGACCATACATAACACCATGTCTCTGAAGTCAGCAGAGACACCTCATGACTCACTTGCCAGTGTTCAGATGGCATTCATCACTGTTGCCTTCCACTGCTAAGTGGATGGTGTTGGGTTGAAACCCTGAGGAGCTGGACCTGCTTACTCTGAAGTACCCTTGAAAAGTCCTCTGACCTGAGCCCAGCAACAGGTTGGATGCTATATGAAGTGAATTCAGCTTCAGATAAGTTGGCTGAAGTTGAGAATAATGAAAGATAGACACCTTGAACTTTTAAAATATATATACATTTTACTTTGTGTGTATGTGCGAAGGGTGTGTCGAGGACACGCACCTTGCTGGAGTCGGTTCTGTCCATCAACCCCGTGAGCCCTGGAAGCACACTGGGGTCTTTGTCTGCTGGGTTATCTCTCCAGCCTCAGCAGGGTTTGGATTAATTGAAGCTTTGAGTGTATACATTATCAAGTCTTTCCTTTAATTATGGGGTTATTTGCTGGACTGCTGACTATCCTTTCACTCCTACTGTATCGTGTGCTTTTCCAGTTGGTGGAACAAGAACTGGAAACCAAAAGGAAGAGGGTTAGAGGATTGAAAGTCAGAGGCTGTGTGGGCTACAGAGTGAAAGTCTCTCTCAAAAGAAAAATCTCATCTAAGTTGAACAGCTATTAAATAATTTTACTTTTCATGTTAGAAAAAATCATTTAAGTTGATCTTCACAGAAAGTTTTTTTTTTTTTTTTTTTTTTTTTTTTTTGAGACAGGGTTTCTCTGTATAGCCCTGCCTGTCCTGGAACTCACTTTGTAGACCAGGCTGGCCTCGAACTCAGAAATCCGCCTGCCTCTGCCTCCGAGTACTGGGATTAAAGGCGTGCGCCACCACGCCCGGCTCAGAAAGTTCTTTTTACCTTTATATTTGATTGATATGCCTGATGTTAAATTAAATGTAAATTATTATAATAATAAACACAATTGACATAAAAAGATTTAAGAAGGCTAGAGAAATGGCTCAACAGTTAAGAGCATTGGCTGCTCTTCAAGTGGGCCCAGGTTTAGTTCCCAGACCTGCATTGCAACTCAAAACTGCAGTTCCATATACTTTCTGAACTCCTCTGGCACCACGCACACATGTGATACACTTACTTCATGGGGGGGGGGGGCAGGCATTTTTATACATTTAAAACAATGTTTACGAACAGGTATATTCTAGAACTCTTAAGCAAGCAACTCGGTTTTTAAAATTAGTTGTCTAGGTATATGACACACCTCTCTAGTTTAGAATATTCCAGTTTGAAGACAGAGAACTGTTTAGTCACTTGTCTTGTTGCTATGACAAAGTACGTGGCAAAGCTACTTAAGGAAGAAGTTGATTACAGCTCCAGAAGTTAGGCTGTCATGTAGGCAGCCGGAGCCTGAGGCAGCTGGTCTCACTGAGTCTGCAGCCAAAGAGCAGAGATTGGCGAACACTGGTGTTGAGTCTGGACCGCAGCCATGGAATGGCACAGGTCTCGTGAGGGAGGATCTTTCCACCTCAGTTCACTTAGCCTAGACAGTCTCCCACGCTTGCCTGCAGATTTGTCTCCGAGGAGATTCTAGGTTCTACCAAGTTAACCCAGTGTTCACCATCCAGGCTCACAGGTTAATATGGTGAGTTGCTGTTGAGGTTATTTAAGGGCTAGTGTTAAAATCAATATATAGATCTGCAGATTGGTTGTATTATATATATATGTCTCGGAGGGCTTCTCTAACATATTGAAAGTAGAGAGTAATTGACAAAATCCTGATTCCCTTTCTGCCCACACCTGCACTTGGGTTAACCAAGCCTTGGCTTTCTCTTAGCTCTACAGCAGTTTCTTACCATATCCATTACTAAGTCACAGCGTGTGTGTGTGTGTGTGTGTGTGTGTGTGTGTGTGTGTGTGTGTGTGTGTAGGAGGTGTCATTAAAGATTTGATCTCCAGCCGGGCGTGGTGGCGCACGCCTTTAATCCCAGCACTCGGGAGGCAGAGGCAGGCGGATTTCTGAGTTCGAGGCCAGCCTGGTCTACAAAGTGAGTTCCAGGACAGCCAGGGCTATACAGAGAAACCCTGTCTCGAAAAACCAAAAAAAAAAAAAAAAAAAAAAAAAAAAGATTTGATCTCCATATTCCTTTGTAGTCCATCTTTTTTCTTTTCTTTTTTAAAATTTTGCTTTTTTTAGACAGGATTTCTCTATATAACTGCACTGGCTGTCCTGAAACTCGCTTTGTAGACTAGACTGGCTTAGAACTCACAGAGATCCACTTGCCTCTGCCTCTCTGCCTCTCTGCCTCTCTGCCTCTCTGCCTCTCTGCCTCTCTGCCTCCTGAGTGCTGGAGTTTAAGGTGTGCACCACCATGCCCAGCCCATTTTTTCTTAATGAACGTCTTGAGAGAAGGATTCATGTCACTTTAAGTCCCTTATCAAATTGTGTCCCAGGACTCTCTGTTCATTGTTTGTCCACTGAAATTCAGTTTGCTTCTTAGCATTATTTTGCCCTTTTTAAAAAATAATTTTTCTCTGTGTGTTTCTATTTCTCCATATATATTTGTTTGTTTTTCTTTCTGTCTTTTTTGGTTTCCGGACTAATGAAGGCATTTTCTGTTTCTGCAGGCTCTTGCTTGATAAGGATATTCCTAGGTACTTTCTGTTTGCTTTTTTGCTCATAGAGATTCTAGTTTACCAGAACGCTTTATGTCTTCTGTTGCTTTGGTTCCTGTTTTAATCCAGTAGTTTCTTTCCTACATAAACCTAAGCTTTACCTAGAACAGAGCAAGACCTTTTTTGTAGCCTAAGAATGCCCCGGTGCTGTCTGTCCTGTGTGTATGCAGCTTCAGACCTAACTTCTCGAGTGACTTAGTGCGCTAAATTATTGTCTCATTCCATTTACTACATTTTAAACACCTCTTCAGGTTGTTCTTTTTTTACATTTTAAATAGAATCTTTTACATCTCCTCTGAAATCTCAGGCTTTGTTCTCTGACATTCTCCCTTCCTCCCCCTCACTCTACTTCTTTCAAAGCTTGGAAAGTTTGCTGCAGATCCCACTTACTTCATTTTGCTGTGCCTACTCCACAGAGAGCAGATCCGACTCTTTAGGAGTTGAGTCTGCAAGAAGAAGTGTTGTTAGTCTGTTTGTTTGTTTGTTTTAAAGATAGTCTCACCATATAGACTAGGTTGGCCTTGAACTCACAGGATCCTCCTGCCTCTGTCTAGAGTACCAAGGTTAAAGGCATGTGAAAGGCATTTAGGGACACTCATTCCACCTCAGTTGACAGGAGAGTAGTTCCCCTCCACACCCCTCCTCTCTCTCTCTCTCTCTCTCTCTCTCTCTCTCTCACACACACACACACACACACACACACACACACACACCAGCATAAAGTGTAACCATATATAAGAAGTTGATGCCGTCGAGCATGGTATGAGGGCACTGAGGGTCAGTGGCAGGCAGATCTCTGAGTGTGAGGCCAACCTGGGCTGTATGAGTGGCATTTCCCATTATTAGAATTTCTTAAGCTAAGTTGAAATGTTTTACTTTTAAACCACATTCTGAGTACATGAAGGTGTCCTGCTGAATCTCTAAGCCATGGAAAAGCTGTCCTTGTCTGGCATTTTTGTTGTACTTAGGGTCACTTGATGACCCAAATCTCACTGATTATTGCTGTGTGTCTTCTGAGTCTGGATAGAGAATTTTCTTGTCCCACACTCATTGCCTCAAAAACTTGACACTGAGGGGCTGGTGAGATGGCTCAGCGGGTAAGAGCACCCGACTGCTCTTCCGAAGGTGATGAGTTCAAATCCCAGCAACCACATGGTGGCTTACAACCATCCGTAACGAGATCTGGCTCGCCTCAGATCTGGGCACTGGAAATATGAGATGTGGGCAGGGAGTTCCCTTTCAGAGAGGTTTCTCTGCCTATGCTTTCTGGAGGAAGATGCATAGGGCGTCCTTAGAGAGAAGATGTGCCTGTTAGTTGGCATTGGAAATCGAGAGAGACAGAACTAGTGAGGGCAGCATTTGGAAAGGTGGAAGGGAAAATGTGGTTGGCAGGGAGTAAGGTATATAAACAGTCTTTCTATGTGAGGTGGATGAGCTCTGTTCTTCCTAAGAGCTAATGTTCTGAGGGGATGGGGTTAGAAGAGCATCTTCCCTGGGGGTCCATCCCATAATCAGCCACCAAATGCAGACACTACTGCGAATGCCAGCAAGATTTTGCTGAAAGGACCCTGATATAGCTGTCTCCTGTGAGGCTTTATCAGTGCCTGGCAAATACAGAAGTGAACGCTCACAGTCATCTCTAGTAAGGAACACAGGGTCCCCAATGTAGGAGCTAGAGAGAATACCCAAGAGCCGAAGGGGCCTGCAACCCTATAGGTGGAACAACAATATGAACTAATCAGAACTCCCAGAACTCATGTCTCCAGCTGCAAATGTATTAGAAGATGGCCTAGTTGGCCATTATTGGGAAGAGAGGCCCCTTGGTCTAGCAAACTTTATATGCCCCAGTACAGAGGAATGCCAGGACCAAGAAGTGGGAGTGGGTGGGTAGGGGAGCAGGGCAGGGGGAGGGTATAGGGGACTTTTGGGGTAGCATTTGAAATGTAAATAAAGAAAATATCTTTAAAAAAAAAAAAAAAGAGCATCTTCCCCAGAATGTGTCAGAGTTCTAAGAAGAAATGACACAGGCCTGAGAATTGATCTGTAGCCCCACCAGTGCCACCTGCCTGTCATATTTCCAGTAGAAAAATCCTCAAACTTGAAGAACTTAAAGCAGTCTGCTAAATTTAACTTATGATTATTTCTTAACTATAAGGTTGATTTTCAGATACATTTAGAAGGAATGAATGATAAAATCTACCTTTAGTGTTATAAAATTCTTCTCTATATTGATAGATCAACTTGGGTTTGCTGAAATAATGTTTTTATAATTTGATTCTGCCTGTTTCTACCTTGGAGCATCCTAGGTATTTAAAGTGTCTCTAAGAGTCTGCAGAGGCAGCCTGTGAAGTTTAGATCTCTGGGATATGGGACTGAAGCCTACCTGTTACTGAGTCCTTACTTTTTCTGTTTGTTTAGTTGGTTGGTTGGTTTTTGTTTGTTTTGTTTTGTTTTGTTTGTTTTGTTTTGTTTTTCGAGACAGGGTTTCTCCGTGTAGCCCTGGCTGTCCTGGAACTCACTCTGTAGACCAGGCTGGCCTCGAACTCAGAAATCCACCTGCCTCTGCCTCCGAGTACTGAGATTAAAGGCGTGCGCCACCACACCCGGCTTGTTTTGTTTTTTTAAGACAGTGTAGTTTTGGTTGTCCTCGAACTCACTCTGTGGACCAGGCTGGCCTTGAACTCAGAGATCTGACTGCACACACACACACACACACACACACACACACACAGAGGAATTAAAGGTGTGTGCTACCACGCCTAGTTAAGTCCTTCTTATTTGTTATTAAAACAGACAGGGCGGCTCACTTGGACTTCTTTCAGATTCTGCCTACCTTCTTACTCCTTTTGAATGTTCTCATAGTTTATGTTGGAGGTGGGGCTGGCTTTGTTTGAGAAAGAGTCTTGTGCTATGTCCTTGCCAGTCTGGAACTTGGTAGACAAAACTGGAAATTAGACCAAACTTGTCTCAGACTTGAGCAATCCTCCTGCCTCTGCCTGATTGTTGGGGCTGCAGCCTTGTACCCCATTCCTGCCAATGCTGCCACTGTGGTCGTGTTAGCAGTCAAAAGCTTTATCAAAAAGCAGGGATGAGGCGCACAGCTAAGTATCCCTAACAGATGGACGCCTGCCTCTGTTCGGGTGTGATAAATGGAGAATGGCAGTGATTGGCATGGGATTCCTTAGAACACTGCCAGTAGCAATCCCTCCACTACCATTGGCTGCTTCGGGTTGACATTGTCTTTCTGACCTCAGGACCTTCTACCGATTCGAGGCTGTATGGGACAGCTCCCTACATAACTCCCTCCTTCTGAACCGAGTGACACCCTATGGAGAAAAGATCTACATGACCTTATCTGCTTATCTGGAGGTAAGGGACCCATAACTTGATCAGATCCTGGGAAGCAGGCAGAGACAGGAGCAGTCAGCAAAAATCCAGCATACTTTTTCATCCTTTCCCCTCCATATTCTTAAATGGTTTATTTGATTTTACTTTGCTAGCTGTTCTAATTGTTTTAGATTCTATTCCAGGGCTCTATTTAGTCAAAATAGCACAACTTTTTTTTTAATCATTTAAGCTTCCGGCAAACCAATCACCAGTTAAGACAATTTCATACCATGTTTTCCTGGTCGTAACAGAGACTAGTTCCAGGTTTTGGAACAAGCCTGAGTCCTTTTGTTTTTATTTCTTTGAGTCTCTGTATCCAAGGCTTGCCTCAAACTTGCTGTGTAGCTGAAGATGACTTGTTCCTGTTTCCACTTTCCAAGTACTAGGATTATAGGCATGCACCATCTGCCTGATGTGAGCCAGATTCTAACTTTTGTGCTGTCACTTACTGGCCTGTGTCCTCTCATGAGCTTCTATGTCTCACTTTCCTTTATTTCTTCTTCCTCCTCTTCCTCCTCCTCCTCCTCTTCTTCTCCGCTCCTCCCCTTCCCCCTCCTTCTTCAACTTCCTTCTTCTCCTCCTCCTCTTATTCTTCCTCCCCTCACCCTCTTCTTTCTTTCTCTCTTTATTTCCTTCTCTTTCTGTTTTATGTTTTGTCTTTCAAGATAGGGTTTCTCTGTGTAGGCCTGACTGTCCTGGAACTCTCTTTGTAGACCAGGCTGGCCTTGAACTCACAGAGATTCACCTGACTCTGCCTCCGGAGTACTGAGATTCAAAGCATTTGACACCACACCTGGCTTCTTAATTTTTAAATAGTGTGCAATGATAGGATTTTCCCTCAAAAGAAAATATGCATTTATCATGCATGCACCTGACCTTGTATTATTATCTGTTGAGTGGCTTTGGAAATCATTGAAGCAGAAGCCTACCCATCTCCACAGCTGGAGCCAGCTTTCCTGATCTGCTACTGTACAGCCTTTCACCACAGCTGTTCTCCTTATCATTCAGCACTTGATTTTGTCTGTTTGCAGTTGGATCATTGTATCCAGCCAGCCGTCATCACTAAGGATGTGTGCATGGTCTTCTATTCCCGAGATGCCAAGATCTCGCCACCCCGTTCTCTGCGAAACCTCTTTGGTAGTGGCTACTCAAAGTCACCAGACTCGTAAGTTTTTGAAACAAGCTTAGTTTCCAGTTTTGTCCTAGTCCAACAGAAACACCAGGCCTTAGGTACCCCAGCTTCTGTTGCAAGTTAGTTTGTCATCTATAAACCATTTGAGTCACTGACACCTGAGTAGAGATGACTTGCATGATGGCATTTAATACAGTGTTAGCGATGAAGGAAAGAAGAGTGTTCTGTATAAATCTTCCAAAGCAAGTTAATATGGACTCATTGTCACTACTACTCATATTTTTAATAGATTGCCATTGAGATTTTCTTCTATGTAAGAGTTATTGTACATATTTAAGGCACACAAAAATATACCTTTGACACTGTGTGGCCTGGATACTTGAATAAGAATGGCTATGGGGCTGGAGAGATGGCTCAGTGGTTAAGAGCGCCGACTGCTCTTCCAAAGGTCCTGAGTTCAATTCCCAGCAACCACATGGTGGCTCACAACCATCCGTTATGAAATCTGATGCCCTCTTCTGGAGTGTTTGAAGACAGCTACAGTGTACTTACATATAATAAATAAATTTAAAAAAAAAAAAAAAAAAGAATGGCTATAATGCAGTAAGGTTGCGTGCCTTCCTGCAGTGTCCAGGGTTTGTTGTTAATCATTTCCTTCCAGTCAGACATTTTCTTCTCCGTCAAGAAAAGTTCTTAGCTTTCTCATTTATGTTGTAGATTTTCTAGTGTATCCTGTCTGTCCATCATATTGAAATAACAGTGATCAAAATCATACTGAAAATAGGCATCTCCTAAGAGAAAAAAAGTAAACAAGCAAACAACAAAGTAATCAAGCAAACAACAGTTAGCGATAAAAAATAATCAGTGTCTTAACTGGGACCAGAAAGATGGCCCGGGGTGAAGGGGCCACTGTCCACCTGAGCCACAGCACCCACATGATGGCACCAGAAAACTAACTCCCCAAGCTTACCTTCAACCTACGCATGCATACACACAGACACAGACACACACACTCACAGATAAATAAATAAAAGTGAAAATGGTGTGTATCTAAGTGTAAGAGTTGTAGCCATCGAGAAGACATGCTCTTTATTAAGTAAGCAAACCCAGGGTTTTCCCATTTTATGCTACAAGAAACTCACCAGCTGTTCTTTATCTTCAAATAGCAACCGAGTAACTGGAATCTATGAGCTGAGCTTATGCAAAATGGCAGATACTGGAAGCCCAGGTAAGCTATTACCACACCATATTCCTCAGGACTATTACTAAAAAAAAATGAGGACTCATTCATGTTGGGAGGAAGAAAGTCTTTTATATTTTACAAGCCAGTAAAATAGTAGTAGTGGTGGTGGTAAGATATACTATTTGATTTATGGCATATAATGTGATTATCAAGAAGATACACAACCGGGCGTGGTAGCGCACGCCTTTAATACCAGCACTTGGGAGGCAGAGGCAGGCTGATTTCTGAGTTCGAGGCCAGCCTGGTCTACAGAGTGAGTTCTAGGACAGCCAGGGCTATACAGAGAAACCCTGTCTCGAAAAACCAAATAGATAGATAGATAGATAGATAGATAGATAGATAGATAGATAGATAGAGAAAGAAAGAATAAAAAATTAAAAAAGAGAAGATACACTAGGCAGTGAAATATGAACTTGTTGAGAGAATTAGAATAACTTTGGCTTATTGGGGTATGGTGGCACACACCTTTAGTCTCAGCACTCAGGAGGCAGAGGCAGGTGGATCTCTGTGTTTGAAGCCAACCTGGTCTACAAAGCAAGTTCCACAGACACACAGAGACACAAAGAAACCCTGTCTCGAAAAACAAAACAAAAGAAAACAAAAATCTCTGGCTTAGAAAGCATTTCTTTTTTTACATGTTTAAAGATTTGTTTATTTTATGCATAAAAGTACACCATCATTATTCTCTTCAGACACACCAGAAGAGGTCACCAGACCCCATTACAGATGGTTGTGGGCCACCATGTTGTTGCTGGGAATTGAACTCAGGACCTATGGAATAGCAGTCAGTGCTCTTAACCACTGAGACATCTCTCCAGCCCAGAAAGCATTTCTTTTTTTTTTTTTTTTTTTGGTTTTTTGTATAGCCCTGACAACCTCAAATGGTTTATAGATAACAAACTAACTTTGAGTTTCTCTGTGTAGCCCCAGCTGTCCCGGAACTCACTTTGTAGACCAGGCTGGCCTTGAACTCAGAAATCTGCCTGCCTCTGCCTCCCGAGTGCTGGGGTTAAAGGCGTGCACTACCATGCCTGGCCCCAGAAAGCATTTCTTGAGATCGGATTTTGTTCAAGCCTGCAACCTACAACAGCCCCTTGCCTTCCAAGTCTTATGATCAAAGGTTCTGAGCCACAGAGCCTAGCTATTCAGAACTTACAACTGCTTACTACACCGCCTTAACAAAGATCATTTCTCAGCCTCATAGCATTGAGCAACAGCATCAGCTTTACTGGGGAAATTATCAGAAATCCATGTTTATGGCTGAGATACAGGTTAATAATGGTAAAACATTTGTTTAGTTTTCACAAGGCCCTAGGTCTAAGCCCAGCATTTTTTGAGTTTTTAGACAGGGTTTCTCTGTATAGCTCTGGCTGTCCTGGAACTTGCTTTGTAGTAGACCAGACTGGCCTCGAATTCAGAGATCCGCCTGCCTCTGCCTTTCAAATCCTTGGAGTTAAAAGCATGAACCACTACCTCCTAGCTTTCTTTCTTTCTTTCTTTCTTTCTTTCTTTCTTTCTTTCTTTCTTTCTTTCTTTCTTTCTTTCTTTCTTTCTTTTTTTTTTGTTTTTTGAGACAGGGTTTCTCTGTATAGCCCTGGCTGCCCTGGAACTCACTTTATAGACCAGGCTGGCCTTGGCCTGGAACTCAGAAATCCACCTGCCTCTGCCTCCTGAGTACTGAGATTCAAAGCATTTGACACTATGCTGGGATTAAAGGTGTGCGCCACCACGCCCAGCCAACTTTCTATTTTTTAACGAATGGTGTGACTGTATCCCAGACTAGTATGGAACTCAGTGTTTAGACCATGCTCAAACTCATAGGGATTACCTGCTTCTGTCTCTTCCGTGCATGGATAGAAGACGAGCACCACCATTCCTGCAATTTTATTAATAAATAAAATCTCATAGGCCAGATTTCATTTGCTATTTAAAAATGTATAAGAATAATTTGTTTTGACTTAAATTGGAGTTCGATTTTTCTCTGGGGTATTAAAAACATGGTTTCTCTTATATTAGGCATGCAGAGGCGGAGGAGAAAAGTCTTAGATACCTCGGTGGCATATGTGCGAGGAGAGGAGAACCTAGCGGGCTGGCGACCTCGTGGAGACAGCCTCATTCTGGAACATCAGTGGGAGCTGGAGAAGCTGGAGCTGCTGCATGAGGTATCAGGGCAGCCTGGGCCATGTCAAGGACTCGGGCAGGCTAGCATCCACCCAGTCCTACCCCTACCTGCTCGCCCTGACTCCTCAGCTCTTTGATTTCCTGTGATGATGAAAGCATAACTGGGTATGAAAACACTTACTGAGCTTAGGTAATGATGCTCCTCTTCTCAGGTGGAAAAAACTCGCCACTTCTTGCTGCTTCGGGAGAGACTTGGTGACAGTATCCCTAAGTCTCTGAGTGACTCACTGTCCCCCAGCCTCAGCAGTGGAACCCTTAGCACCTCCACCAGCATCTCTTCTCAGATCTCAACCACCACCTTCGAAAGCGCCATCACACCGAGTGAGAGCAGTGGCTACGACTCAGCAGACATTGAAAGC
Source organism: Mus minutoides (assembly GCA_902729485.2). Taxonomy (NCBI): domain Eukaryota; kingdom Metazoa; phylum Chordata; class Mammalia; order Rodentia; family Muridae; genus Mus; species Mus minutoides. The sequence continues at coordinate 1,323,570 of LR749549.1, forward strand.
CTGGTTGACCGAGAGAAGGAGCTGGCTACAAAGGTGGAGAATCCCTTCTGTTTCTGCTTAGAGTCCCTACCAGCAGGCATGGAGATAGTCTCTCTGTTCTGTCAGTTTTAGCAGCTGTCTTTGAAGACACTGATACTCATACTGAACATAGAAATAATAAGAGTCAGTCCTTGCCTTCACAGTGCTGTATCCTATAGAGTTGGTATTGTGATCTGGCCTCGGAAACCCATGTTAGGGGTATTCAGTGGCTTAGGGAATTCATGTGGTAGAGTGACAGGAAACGGAATTGATACTATTTGGACATCAACACTTCACAGAGGCCCAGAGGGTCCTGGGAATGATGGAAATATTTCAAATGGTGTTTATTTGTTCCTACATATTTTAAACAAGATTATAAATTCCTTAGTAGGACCAATGGTCTATAGCTCAGTGGTAGAGTACTTTTCCCAGCACGTGCAAGGCCCTGAGTTTGACTGTAAGTATGCCAAAAATACATTAAACTAATCAACAATAAAAGTTTTCTTTAGCAGAAATAAAATGGATAGCTTTGTGAGACTGAGGAAGAGAGCTCCTTGTTACAATGGTCCATTAGAAACACAGAGCCTCTTCAGAGATGGGAAGAGGGTTCTGGATGGATGGAGAAGGCAAGGATTCAGGATGACTCCTGGGCGTGCAGTTGCCTGTAGTCGGCGACAGAGGATAGAAACCTTAGACGGGTTTGTGTGTGTCTTGTCTTAGTCAGGTGGTCTTCTAGTGTGCTTAGGAAAATGTGTCCAACCAGAAGGTTCATGGTTTTGATTTGGGTTTTCCACTGTGGGAAATTGAACTTAGGTCCTCATGTATGCTTGGCAAACACTCTACCACTAAGCTGCATTCCCAACCCATGTCTTTAATTGAATTGAGAATTAGAAAGATGTCCATTCTTTTGTATTTCTGAGACACAGTCTTCCTCTGTTGCCTTGACTGACCTGAAACTTGTTGTCTAGATGAAGCTGACCTTGAATTGGCAGCAGCCTGTGCCTGGCTATCTGCTGAGTACTGAATTAGAGGTGTATATTGCAATGTCTGACTCTGCTGCTATATTCCTAATGAGATAGGGTTTCTCTATTATGTAGCCCTTGCTGTCCTGAAACTTGCTATGTAGACCAGGCTAGTCTTGAACTCACAGAGATCTGTCTACCCCTGCTTCTCTAATGCTATCATGGGCCACCATGCTCTGCTCCTAAGCATTTCTAAGCTATGTCCGTAGTAATTTGCTTTGGTTGTATTAAGGATGATTATTGGAATCCATTTGCTTTTACTGCCTTAACTAGACATATGCTAGCTTTCCTCAGCATATTCGTAGGTATTCTAAGCTAGCATAGGTATAGGACATATTAGTTCTCCTTGTATACAAGACTTCATTTAGCCATTGGAAGTTTATGTTCAGCCCTGACTAACTACTCTCTACCTTCTCTCATTTTCAGTGCCTGCAGCTTCTCACCCACACTTTCAACCGAGAATTCAGCCAGGTACACGGCAGCATCAGTGACTGTAAGGTGAGCACGCTGAGGCCATTGCACCGTCACTGCTGTGGTGTGGACTGTGCCCTTCCCAGCTGTCCAGATTGTCACAACTTGTGCTGCTTTTAGAGGTTGCGATGGGTATAGACTGTGTCTGAAGGTGTGTGACATTATGCTCTGGCGTGGCTTCTGATTTTGTCAGAACACTGACTTCTGAAGTTGGCAGACGCCCTCTAGGATGCATAGGATTACTGTCCTAGGAAATATTTAGGTCTTCGTTTGTCTGTTTGTTTGTTTGTATTGGTTCCCTTTGAAGAGCTTGTGATGTTGGGAAGCTTTTGTGTGAAATAAAAACATGAAGCTATTGGTGGCATTGGACTTAATTGTGTTCAGCAAAAAGTGATAGTTCTTGAGCTGGGCGTGGTGGTGTACGCCTTTAATCCCAGCACTCGGGAGGCAGAGGCAGGTGGATTTCTGAGTTCGAGGCCAGCCTGGTCTACAAAGTGAGTTCCAGGACAGCCAGGGCTATACAGAGAAACCCTGTCTCAAAAAAACCAAAAAAAAAAAAAAAAAAAAAGTGATAGTTCTTGAGAGTACTGTGTGTCCTTCGTGGCCTTAATCAGCTCGACCCTTTGACTTTTCCTTCAGCCTTCCCAGCTTGCCTGCCTGGGTCTCTTTGCACTTCACATACCTTCTTCTAGACATTCCCATGCTTGCCTCCCTCATCATTTCTGGTTTCTGCTCCAGCATTGCCTTCTTGGGAGTGGGCCCCCACAGCAGGCCAGCCACCCCTGAAACATTTGTTTATTTTTCCTCTTTATTATCTTAATTTTATATGTATGAGTATTTTGCATGCATGTAGCTCTGTGCATCATGTTTGTACCTGATACCTGTGGATCCCATGGAATTGAAGTCCCAGATAGTTGTGAACTACTATGTGGATGCTGGGACTCGAACCCAGGTCCTATGTAAGAGCAGCCAGTTCTCTTAACCACTGAGACATATTTCTGGCTCTACTATCTGGTACTTTTTGGTTTTGTGTTATTCATTCATTCATTCATTCATTCATTCATTCATTCATTCATTTGGGTTTTTTGCGACATGGTCTAACTGTGTATCATGGGCCTGACCATCTGACACGTTTTGAAAGTCTGTCTCCCTTCTTCACTAATGTATGCTCCATGAGTGCAGGACTTTACCATATGCTTTGAACAATAGGTGCTTGGTGTGTGTGTGCAGGCTGTGTAATAGCAGGGAGAATTAGAGACACACAGAGCTTCTCATTCTTTCTCTCCCCCTCCCTCATCTCTCTCCTTCCTCCTCCTTTTTTCCTCACTCTGGGGACAGAACCAAGGGTTTGGTGCATTGCTTATGAGCAGTAATAATTGTGTTACAGAGACTTGTTTTTCTTTAATGACTTTGAATCAGCCCTATAAAAGATGAGGTACTAGCTGTCTTTGACGACTTTTGCTACTCTCTGTGGCAGAGGCAGAGGTAAAGTGCTTGTCATACAAGCATGAGAACCTGCGTTCAGATCCCCAGCACCCATGTAAAAAGTGTCGCCTCAGCCGGGCGTGGTGGTGCATGCCTTTAATCCCAGCACTCGGGAGGCAGAGGCAGGCGGATTTCTGAGTTCTAGGCCAGCCTGGTCTATAGAGTGAGTTCCAGGACAGCCAGGGCTACACAGAAAAACCCTGTCTCGAAAAAGCAAAAAAAAAAAAAAAAAAAAGGCGTAAAAGCGTGGCCTCTGATCCCAGGGCTGAGGAGGCGGAGTCAGCAGATCCTGGGCTTGCTGGCCGACTAGTCCAGCTAATGTTGAGCTTCGTGGTGCTGCTGCTGAATCTCATTGGTGCTCCCTTTGTTGTAGTTGTCTGACATCTCTCCAATTGGACGGGACCCCTCTGTGTCCAGTTTCAGCAGTTCCACCCTCACGCCCTCCTCCACATGCCCCTCTCTGGTAGACTCCAGGAGCAGCTCTATGGATCAGAAGTGAGTACTCAGATTTCACAGAGACAGAGTACCAGCTTTTCTATAGTTCTGGATTGAGCACGGCATCACTGTCCTATTCTGGACAACTGTAAAGTGTGTGAGCACTTTCTTCATTTAAGTTTATTAAATTTAGAATGTTATTAGCTGTATGAAATTGTTATATGTGCTACTAAGAAAGCAGAAGCTAATTAAAAACACAAATCAAGCCGGGCGGTGGTGGCGCACGCCTTTAATCCCAGCACTTGGGAGGCAGAGACAGGAGGATTTCTGAGTTCGAGGCCAGCCTGGTCTACAAAGTGAGTTCCAGGTCAGCCAGGGCTATACAGAGAAACCCTGTCTCGGAAAAAAAAAAAAAAAAAAAAAAAAAAAAACCACAAATCAAACATAAGATGCATTCCAGTTCAAGAAATGATAAAGCCTGGAGGCCCACCGAGATGGCTTGGATGGTGAAGCGCTTGCTGTGCCAGCATTAGAACCTGTGTTCAGTCAGCTCCCCAGCATCCACATAAAAAGCCTCTGCTGGGAACAGGCCTCTGATCTCAGTGCTGAGGAGGATGAGACACGTGGATCTAAATGCTGGGGGATGGGAGGAGTGTTGCATAATGCTGTCTTCTGGGCGTGGTCACCTGCCTGAGACCTGCATAAGAAAAAGCCAGCCAATGGATTGGGAGGGGCTCACAGGGCACGTTCCTAGCTGAGGAGCTATTGGCAACTGACAGTTGCTGGGAAATAGTCCTTTTTCTTTGTGGTGTGGCCACTGGTCCATGCTCTAGTATCTGGCCCATGCCTGTGTGATTGTAGACAGCACTAACTGAACTCACTGGATTACTGACATGAAGCTGGAAGGGGCGTGTGATAGTCAGTCAGAGGGAGCTGATCAAAGTACATTGTATAGGGTATAAAACTCACAGGAGAGCCGGGCGTGGTGGCGCACGCCTTTAATCCCAGCACTCGGGAGGCAGAGGCAGGCGGATTTCTGAGTTCGAGGCCAGCCTGGTCTACAGAGTGAGTTCCAGGACAGCCAGGGCTACACAGAGAAACCCTGTCTCGAAAAACCAAAAAAAAAAAAAAAAAAAAACTCACAGGATAGATAGATACTACATAAAAGGTAAAAACTTTTCACAATTAAGTGGAGAATGATAGAGGAAGGCTTCCACATGCATGAGCATACACATACACACACGCACACACACTCACAAGAAATAGTAAAGCTTGCAAAATGGACCTTTTTTTAAAAGATTCATTTATTTTATGAGTACACTGTAGCTGTCTTCAGACACACCAGAAGTGGGCATCAGATTCCATTATAGATGGTTGTGTTTGCTGGGAATTGAACTCAGGACCTGTGCAAGAGCTATAAGTGCTCTTAACTGCTGAGCCATCTCTCCAGCCTCAAAATGGACTTTTAGAATCAGAAAGATACAGAATCATCAGGCTAAGCTATTCTAGGAGACCCCTAACTATCAGAACAGAGGCCTAAAGAATGATGGAGATAGCCGGGCGTGGTGGCGCACGCCTTTAATCCCAGCACTCGGGAGGCAGAGGCAGGCGAATTTCTGAGTTCGAGGCCAGCCTGGTCTACAAAGTGAGTTCCAGGACAGCCAGGGCTATACAGAGAAACCCTGTCTCGAAAAACCAAAAAAAAAAAAAAAAAAAAGAATGATGGAGATCACTACTCCTCTGCTCATAGGAACCTTTTCAGCTAGGTCCAGGTACTTCTTCATTTGTTTGCTTTCTCTGCTACCCACAAGATGTGAACTTTTAAAAATCCCTTAGAAACTTGCTATAGCACAGTGGCCAAGCATCTTTCTGAGTCTCTGACTGGGAAGTCTACCAGTCCCAGAGAGAGCTGCTGCTGTCAGTCAAGGGCCGCACTTTGAGAACCACTGTGTTAGTTCTGGCCATGAGACTGATAGGACACTCTGAGGGGACACAGTTCATATTCAGATGCTTGTGTTCTCAGGACTCAGTGGTCCCCGGTGTCCTTTTCCAAGGAAAACGTGCTGGAATTGAAGATTACCTTCTGACACCAGCTTCTTTTAGCTGATGTTCGCCTCTGGTACTTGGGCAGGGGCAGCACTGTGTCTGCGTGAGATCATATCCACAGTTGCTCTGACCTAACTAAAATGCTTCTTGCTCTTTTCTTCCTCTCTAAGGACCCCAGAAGCCAGCTCTCGTGCCTCCAGCCCCTGCCAAGAATTTGAACAGTTTCAGATCGTCCCAGCTGTGGAGACACCCTACTTGGCCCGAGCAGGAAAGAATGAATTTCTCAATCTTGTTCCAGACATTGAAGAAGTCAGAGCGGGGTGAGTGCTGTGACATGCAGCCTTTCTAGCTCTACTGTGCAAGGCTGTTGCAGTCTAGAGCACAGGGCTGTGCTGCTGTGTACAATGGGTGTCTGAGCCTAGCACAGGGCTGTGCTGCTGTGACCAGTGATGATCTAGGCCAAGTGAGTCATTTTCCTGTCCTGGTGTATCTGAGGGCTCGCTGAGTGGAAGCATGTACTGATGGAGCTCAGCTTATCACTGTTTACTTTAGGAGAAACTGACTTCTTTTGCAATGTCCTTTCAGATCAGTGGTATCTAAGAAAGGATACCTGCATTTCAAAGAGCCACTTTCCAGTAACTGGGCTAAACATTTCGTTGTGGTTCGTCGCCCTTACGTCTTCATCTATAACAGTGACAAAGACCCAGTAGAGCGTGGCATCATTAACCTGTCTACTGCACAGGTGGAGTACAGCGAGGACCAGCAGGCCATGGTGAAGGTCAGTCACTTCTGAGTTGACTGTCTGTTGCTACCTGTGTTCTTCCCTTTTGAGTTTGGTGTTCTTGTCTGTGGCATGGATCCTAGTTTATATCTGGGTTGCTTGAACTTTCAGTGTGAAGTGCTGTGCACCCTGTGAATTTGGCAAGATGGTTCTAACTGTTCATTCTCTCCAATGACTTTCTTCTACTTAATATCTCTTCCCAGACACCTAATACTTTTGCTGTATGCACAAAGCACCGTGGGGTCCTTCTGCAAGCTCTCAATGACAAAGACATGAATGACTGGTTATATGCCTTTAACCCACTTCTGGCTGGCACAATAAGGTCAGATACTGTTCTTTTGCTTCATTCTGTCATGCTGAGACAGTCTCACTGTCTAGCCCAAGCCAGATTCTAAGTTCTCCACCTCATCCCAAGGGCTGGGATTACAGGTGGGCACTACCATGCCTGGCTCTAGAAAGCTCTTTCCTTTCTCTGCTTGGCTTTCAGGCCCAGAGACAACCAGCATGAGTAGGAAAGATGTGTCTTTCTAACTGGGATGAAAATAGAAAGGAAGGCAAAGGTCCCATGAGTTACAGGGTGAGAATGAGTGCCCTGCTTCCAGTCATGTGTGCTCGGCTGTATGGTCATATCCTTCATCTCCTTTAGCTTTCGGTTTTCAAGAGGTCTGCAGAGGGTCCAGAGCACCGAGTAAAGGAGAGACTGAGTGCTTTAATGGACTCCCATGGTGCAGCCCTGTATGTGAGGAACTTATCTCACAGTCCCCAGCGTAGAGAAGACCTCAGAGCTGTCCCTGTGCTACTGTTAGGAGTCATAAGGTCCATATCTGCTATGCAGGCTATCTGCTGTGCAAGCTATCTGCTGTGCGACCCCTGTGAAAAGGTTATTCATCCCTCAAAGGGGTCTCGAGTTGAGAACTGCTCATGCAGCCATTTGTTTAGGAGCATAGAAACCTGGCCTACAGAATCAGCTATGACAGACCAGCATCCACTCTTCTAATCCTGCCTCCTGTTTTTCTCATAGGTCAAAACTCTCTCGAAGATGCCCGAGCCAGCCAAAGTACTAAGCGATTCTTCTGAGCCTTGCTCACCTTCGACAGATAAAGAAAGTGTTACCTCTCATTCTCTTTGTGATTCTTGACAGTTATTCTTGTATGTAATCCTGTGGCTTAACAACTTTTCCCTCATCATCCTGCACTTCTCTAGTTCTCTGTTCCCTCTCTCCATGGCTCTGACTCTTCTTATTCTTGTGCTAAGACTTGTAGCATGTGGCCTAACAAAGGGGAACAAAACCACTACACGTTCATATACACTCACACTCACCCACACACCCTGAGGGGATCCAGCACATCTCCAAATGATTTTCCTGTGTACTTCAGCTTCCTTTGGATGATAGTCCCCTTCATGGTCACTGTCCGACTGTTGTCTCTGTATAGCTCTGGTTTTCAGGGTAACTTCTCTGTCTCTCTTCCCCTCGCCCCTTTGTTTATGATAATCTTCTTTTTTTCTGGGTGGTTTAGAGACTAAGGGAGGAGACATTTGGTATTGTCAGCCAGGAAAAAAACTCTCTCTCTCTCTCTCTCTCTCTCTCTCTCTCTCTGTGTGTGTGTGTGTGTGTGTGTGTGTGTGTGTGTGTGTGTGTGTCTGTCTGTCTGTCTGTCTGTCTCTTTCTGTGTGTGTATGTCTCTCTCTCTCTGTGTCTGTCTCTCTCTCTCTGTGTCTCTTTCTCTGTCTCTCTCTCTCTCTGTGTCTCTCTCTCTCTGTGTCTCTCTCTCTCTCTTTGGTGGCTAATCCGTGTGTTTCCATTCAGGGAAAGCACTGTGGGAAACTCAGAAATGGGATTTAAATTCTCTGTCTAAATCTGGGCTCAGAGCATGGATGTATAGAGTGGAGTTTGCAGAGGGGCCTTGTGGTTGACCTGCAACAGAGGATGCTGCCTGCCCTTTAAGACTCAGGCTGCTGCAGTAGATTGGGCAGTAGGTCACAAGGATGACTGTTAAAGACTGACTGTGGCTCCTCTCATCAGGGTCCTGCAGACTTGTCTCCTCCCTGGGAAGGAGCTTTTGCCTAGGAGTTTCCCAACCCTAGTCTCAGCATCACTGTTTGGAACTATGTGATGTCATGAACAGATTTCCCACAAGAGGGACTGGGGAGTGTTTGATGTTCTGGTGATATGGACCATGTTGCTTTCAGAGCTGAGTGCGGCTTGTGATTGTTGTCGCTCCCTTTGATCAAAGACTTGTAGCTTCAGCATAAACCTTGAGGTCTCCATCTAAATCCAATGGCCATTTCCAGTAGTACTTGTCTCCATATGAGCAAACATGGCATTGTTTTCTGGATGCCAGAACTGACCAGTCCTTAACACCACTCCAAACAAATCAGAAGACATTTAGGGTTGAAAAAGATTGTCTCCCAGCAGTTTGCTTCTGGATTGTGAAATGCCTCCTGCGTGACATGCCCCAGCCCCCACTGTCCTCTTGTGGTTTGGAAATACTCCCTTAGGAAGAATTTCCCTGCTACCAGTTTCTGTGGCTTCTAACAAACCAGGCCTCTAGGTTTAAGAGGACATATAAAATAATGCTCTTCCTCCACCGGCCAATAAGTGTTGGGGACTGAGTAGGGCACAGAATGCCCACTGGGGCTACTTGAGTTGCTGTGCCAGTGACTTGGGGAGCATTCACACTGCTGTTTCCTGGCCTCGCCAGCCTGTTTCAGCGTCACTCACGCACCCAGAAAGGCATCTGCTCACCTCCAGTCTGTGAAGGCTCCTGGTTACCTGAGGGTAGAGAAGGAATGGCTTTCCTTCTGGTGGAGAGCCTATCTCCACTGCAGAGCAGCCACTAGGGAGGCCAGCATGCAGCCCCTTGCTTCTCTCTGAAGAACAGGACTCCCAGCTTCCTTTGTTACAGTTGCCTTGCAAAGAAAGGAAAAGTGGACCATGGAGAAAAGAAAGGGCAGAAATCAGACTGTTCTTATCTAAAAGATGATCAACTCTGATGGATTTTTAAAACTTTCTTTCTCTCCTTAAAGTATAGGTTACTAACTGTAATGTTACTTGTTTTCTAAGCTTATCTATGAGATTTTTAATGTAGTTAGAAGTCTCTGTGGTCTAATGGACACAGCATGTCCTTCTGGTGTATACTCAAATTCAGCAGACTCTGTCTATGCCTGTAGACAGTTTCCTGGACCGGAACTGAATCTAATTTCAGGGAAACGAAGCTCAAAGGTCGCTTTTAAACTGAATCACTGGTGTTGCTGCTGTTAGGAAGGACCCGTGTCTGTGGCAGGTGGGACGCCTGGGGAGGGTGACCGTGCGGTACACTAAACCCTGCGATGACTTGTTTTCTTTTAACTCAAACAAAACTGGTTTAGAAAGTCTTTGCTTTGCAAATATCAAATATTAGCATGAGCCAAACTGTACCCCTCCTTCATCAGAAGCCCCCATACATAAGGAGACCTCATTAGAAAGCCAGGGAAAGTAAGGTTGGAGCGTGGGCACCTGTGCCTCTCCCTGCTGTCATTGGGACCCGGCTTACTGTAAGGCCCATGATCAGGTCAGAATCGGAGCATTTGGGGGCTTTATGTTCTGTTTCCAGACAAAGTCACCTCTGCTTCAAAGCTCTGAAAGAGAAAGGGTTTTATGGCAGGACCTGTGCATGAGATTTTTGTAGTTGCCATAGTAGCAGGAATGTTAAGAGAACTAATCTTTAAAATAACTATTTTTAAGATTTTTTTTTTTTAATTTTCAAAGCACTCCTTTAAACAAACAAACAAACAAAAAACCTACAAGGAAAACATACAAATTACAGAAAAGTGAGTGCTGGTTAAAATGAATTAGCTTCCCCCTTCCTTTATGTCTTTATCCTCCTTCCTCCCAAGCAGATATAGCCTCATAACTGTCCCCCACCAGTGCTCAGACCTTGCCTGCTTCTGGGAGACGACCCTGGGAGTCAGTCAGCTCTCAGTCCCAGACAGTCAGGGACCAGGCAGTCCCTGCACAGGCGAGGTGGGAGCACAGGCCAGACTGCTTCTGAGTGAGCAGGCCCTGACCTCCAGTCCATAAAGGAGATGCTTGCTGAGGTGAGAGCTGAAGCTTCCTCAGCTAAGAAACCATTTGTTTTTTCTTCAGCTATGTGGAATTTATATAGCTATCAATTTTTCAATTTTTTTTAATCTTGTTTAGATGAAGGAATGAATGGTTGTGAAAGGTGTTTGGGGTCTAAAAACATGATTTTTCCTGGCACATATTTCAAAGCATAGACTTTGTTACATGCTGCTTCTTGTCTAATTTACAGGGATATTTAATTTTGTAAGGTATTTGTATATTTATACAGCTGTAATGAATTGCACATTGGACTGAAAGGGGAAGGTTCTGCCCTGTGTGGCTCCTGCTGGGACCCTAGGGTGCTGTGCTTTGACTCTCCTAAACAATACCGGGGTGTGGGCTTTGCTCAGCGTGGGTCCCTCACTTTTCATTTGGGTTCCTTTTGGAAAATGTAATCTTTAACTTGCTCTGGGAGAAGAAAAGAATACTTGTGTTGCTGCTCTTGGAAGGTCTGCTGAATGCTTTAGAGTGCCCTCTGGCGCTGTGTACTGCCTGTGACCCAGCGAGAGTGAGTAAGAGCGCGGCCACGGAGCAAGTCAGAGACTGTCAGCTGAGAGATTAGTGCTCTTACTGTTCAAAAGGCCATTTATGAAGTAGATATTTAAGCTCTTAAAAAAAAAAATCTTAAGAGAGCCCCTAATTACTTAAGAAAGAAATTTCTTAAGAAAGAAATTAAGAGTTGATACAGAACTGGGGTTAAAAACTCACAGCCAGAGGTTAGGGGTGTTGGTTAGTGGTAGGGCACTTGGCAACTATATGTGATGCCATTGGTTCAATCCCGGTTCTGCAGATCGGACAGAAAGCCTCACGGTAGATAGCTGCTCAGACAAAGTCCAGGCAGAGGTTGGTCTTGTGCCAACCCTGGATGTTGTATGTTGTCATGTCCGTAACTGATTCTTTTCACGCTGTGTGTTCTGACATCTATTCTCCGAAGGGACCCACCAGCCTCCTCATGTGTAAGCATTGTCGTAGACTTTGTGGCTCTAACATACTTGTCTGTGGAGAGTGGCGTCTCCTGTCATCATCCCCATGCTATAACAGAATCCATGAAGCATAAGTGGCCTTTTTGAACCAAGACTTTGCAAACTGATCTCTCCCCAGGGAAGGAGTTGAGCACAAGCAACAATGTACATTATTAATTTTGGATTTCATTTTCATGTTTTATTTTGTAAATATCTAATGTTTGGAGCTTGAGTATACAAAATGTAAATAGAGTTCTTGTATTTGTACTAATCCTGATTCTTTTGCTGTATAGCCCTAGATGTGTAATGCAGACATTATCTAACTGTGTATGGTAACCTTGCATCACAGAACTGCTAGTGAACGAGGGAAAAATAATAAAGGTACAACCAGTGCATCACACCACGCGTGCTTTATTCTTTTGTTTTGGTTTCTGGAGACAGGGTTTCTCTGTGTAGCCCTGGCCATCCTGGGCCTCGAACTTGGAGCTTGCTTCCCTCTGCCTCCAGGGTACTGGATTAAAGGAACACACCACCACCTCCAGGCTTTTGTACTTTATTCTTTGCCCTTTGGAAAGCCATTGCATACTAATTAAGATTCTTACAGAGATAGTTTTATTTATATATTTACTTATGTATTTATTTATTTTGGTTTTTTGAGGCTGGGTTTCTCTGTGTAACCCTGGCTGTCCTGGAACTCACTTTGTAAACTGGATGGCTTTAAAATCAGAGATCTACCTCCCTCTACCTCATGAGTGCTAACATTAAAGGTGTGTGCCAGCCAAGCAGAGGTAGGTGGATCTCTTGATTTCTCAGCCAGCGTGGTCTACAGAGTGAAAAGCCAAAGGGGGGAAAAAAAGCAAAGAAAAAAATTACCACACTTAGTTATAATTGTCTGAAAACTGTGGTGTAACCTACAGTCTCTTTCCTGAAGCGCATATGCTGTTGTTTGAAAGAATTTTCTGCCAAATGTGTAAGCAACTATTTTGTCTAAAAGATGTGGGAATTCTCTAGAAGCCCCTTTCATAGAACTACCCATAATTTGTATTGTATTGTATTGTATTGTATTGTATTGATTTGTATTGTATTATATTGTTTTGGGGGGGCTGGGAGGGTGTTGTGTGCGTGTGTGTGTGTGTGTGTGTGTGTGTGTGTATGTGTGTTCTGTGGGTTTGGTTTTTTTTTTTCCGAGATTGGGTTTCTCTGTATAGCCCTGGCTGTCCTGGAACTCACTCTGTAGATAGACCAGGCTGGCCTCAAACTCAGAAATCCGCCTGCCTATGCCTCCCAAGTGCTGGGATCAAAGGCGTGCGCCACCACCTTCTGGCATATTGTATTGTATTGTATTGTATTGTATTGTATTTTCCGGGAAGGTTAGGGAGGTTAGTAGTTTATAATTTGCAGTGAGCTTCCCCTTGTAAGCAGAGCACAGGCAAGGGAGGGACTGTGGTCATGAAGTCTGTACCTAGGCAGAAGCAGTGATGTGGTCAGGTGTGGCAGTGCACACTATAATCCCAATACTTGGGAGGCTAAAGCAGGAGGATCTAAAGTTCCAGGCCAGGGCCGGGAATGGACACAGTTGATAGACTGTTGGCTCAGCATGCACAGAGCCTCCAGCAACACCTGAACTAGGCGTGGTGGTACATACCTGTAGTCTCAGCCTTCTGGCAGTATAAAGGCAGGAGGATTAAGAGCTCATGTATTTCAAATTCCAGGCCAGTCTACCCTACCAAAACCGAAAGTGTTGTGTTCAATGGACATTTGAGTGTCCATCCAACACTCTCAGGTGCTGTCTGAGTGTAGTATTTCCACCACAGACAGCATGCAGAGACACCCGTGGCCTCCACTGCAGTGAGAGGTATTCAAATGTATAACACTAAGTGAATAGAGTTAGATATAGTAATGCAGTGGTTAGGTCAAAAAAGGAGGCTGGCCCAGAATTACCTTTCAGAAATGCGGTTTATTAGGAGAGAGGGTCTCAAGACCAAGATCAGGCCGTGAAATGAAAGGGAAGTATCGTCAGAAAAAAATGGGGTGTGTGTGTGTGTGTGTACATGCTCTCTCATGCACATAGTGAGGCAAAAGTGAAAGGGGCCTTGAAAACCTGGAGAGGTGCTCTATTAAGAGTAAGAATAGGGGGCTGGTGAGATGGCTCAGCGGGTAAGAGCACCCGACTGCTCTTCCGAAGGTTAAGTTCAAATCCCAGCAACCACATGGTGGCTTACAACCATCCGTAACGAGATCTGGCTCCTTCTTCTGGAGTGTCTGAGGACAGCTACAGTGTACTTACATATAATAAAATAAATCTTTAAAAAAAAAAAAAAAAAAAAGAGTAAGAATAGGGCTGGTGGGGTTGGCGAGATGGCTCAGCGGTTAAGAGCACTGACTGCTCTTCTGAAGGTCCTGAGTTCAAATCCCAGCAACCACATGGAGGCTCATAACCACCCGTAATGAGATCTGACACCCTCTTCTGGTGCATCCAAAGACAGCTACAGTGTACTAATGAATAATAATAAATAAATCTTAAAAAAAAAAAAAAAAAAGAATAGGGCTGGAGAGATGGCTCAGTGGTTAAGAACACTGGCTGCTCTTCCAGAGGTGCTGAGTTCAAATCCCAGCAACTACATGATAGCTCACAACCATCTGTAATGGGATCCAGTGCCCTCTTCTCGTGTGTCTGAAGACAGCAATACTGTACTCACATACATAAAATAAATTAAAAAAAAAAACAACAGAGAGAATAAAGCTGAGCCTAGTGGTACCTACCTAGTGGTTAATAATGCCAGCACTTGGGAGGCAGAGATGAGGGGATCTCTGAGTAAAAGGCCAGCCTGAGAGAAGAAGACAGGTAACTCGGACAAGCTGTCCTTTGACCCCTACTTACACACCCTGGCACCCATGCCTGCACATGTACACATACACATAAAATAAATTAATTTTTTTTTCTAATAAAACTAGGGTGGTGTGATGGTTCATGCTGTAAACCTGGCATTTATGGAAGCTAAGACAGGAAGATTTTTTTTTTTAAGATTTATTTTATTTTATTATATGTAAGTACACTGTAGCTGTCCTCAGACACTCCAGAAGAGGGAGCCAGATCTCGTTACGGATGGTTGTGAGCCACCATGTGGTTGCTGGGATTTGAACTTATCACCTTCGGAAGAGCAGTTGGGTGCTCTTATCCGGGGAGCCATCTCACCAGCCCCAACAGGAAGATTTTGAATCCAAGACCTGTCTAAATTATATAGTGAAATCTCATCACAAAACAAGAAAGAACACATTTGATGGAAATCTTCATGACGATGTAGAGAAAAAAGGGAGAGTCGCTTACTAGGTCTGGGCCTCAGCAAAGCAATCGTTGTAGCTCCTGGAGCATTAAAGATGTTAGAACATCTTTGTGGAGGTAAAAGGTTCCGGATAGGCAAGGAGACCTGAGGCTGAGCTCGCTCCAGAGCATTTCAATGCATAGAGTTCAGGAAGACGGACCTCAGTACATCAAGGTCCCACAAAGAGGAAGGGGAATGACCTTGTTGCTTTCTAAGTGGCACTTGGCCACCAAAGTAAGAACCTATTAAAGAGGAGGGGCTCAGTTGCTACATCCTGTAAGACTGATAGACTGATAGACCAGGGGCACCCTCTTCTGGAATGTCTGAAGACAGCTACAGTGTACTTACATATAATAAATAAAATAAATCTTTAAAAAAAAAAAGACTGATAGACCAAAAATAAAGACTGAGCAATGCCCACAGGCTTGGGCAGCAAGAGGTGGGTTGGAATTTGAGGGAGCCACTCAAGTACTATCCTTATCTATCCCTATTTCAGAGTCAACTGGGAAAAGAGAAAGGTAGATGGAGACCACATCATTCTATTTTTAAATTACATTTCCTTATTGCATGTGTGTGTGTGTGGGGGGGTCGCATGCTATGGTTTGTGTGAAAGGTGGGAGGACAGCTTGCAGGAGTCCATTCTTGCCTATTATGTGGGTCACAGGTATCAGATTCCAGGTTTTCAAGTTTGGTGGCGAGTGCCTTAACCCCCTGCGCCATTCTGCTTGTCCCCAGTCACTGTTCCGATTAATAAAGCTACTGTTAGAGAATGCAAATGAAGCTTGTGGCAGATAGACTTAGTTCATCTAAATCTGACCTCAGCTGAGGAGTCCAGGGTTAGAGCATCTCTTTGTTTTGTTTTTGAAACAAGAGTCTCCTGTAGCCTGGGATGGCCTTGAGCTGCTGTGTAGCTAAAGATGGCCCTGAACTCCTGATCCTTCACCTCTCAAGGGCTGAGATTCAGCCCTGCACTACCTTGCTCAGTCTAATATGGTGTGGGGGACCAACCCCAGAACTGTGTATACTAGGTATACTCTTACCAACTGAGCTATGTCCTGTGTCCCCAGCCAGTCCCTCACTTTTTGACACTTTGAAGATCCTGTTAAAGCATAGATTGGGGGAGGGTGCATATGTGTGGTAGTTTGGTTGTTGTTTTTTTGTGCCATGTGTATACCTGGTGCCTGAAAAAGATCAGAAAAGGGCAATAGATCTCCTGGGACTGGAGTTGTGAGCATGTTTGTGGATTCTGGAATCTTCCCAGGTCCTCTGGAAGAACAATAAGTGTTCTTAACCACAGAGCCCTCTCCAGCCCAGGGGTGATTTACTTTCCTTCAGCTACTTCCTGAGTGCTGAGGTTTTCCATGGTGTGCTACCATGCCTGGCTTTATGTGGCGCTGGGACATGGACCAGGGTCCTGGGAGAGCAGCAGTGTTTCTGTCCATCAGCCAGCTTACCGGCTCCCTGGCCTACAAGCCTCAACCTTCCAGCCTCGGCTTCCAAAGTGCAGGGATTGCAAATGTGCGTTTTCATTCTCCGCTTTATTGATAGTGCCTGCAGAGATTTTTTTTTTTTTTTTTTTTAGTTGCAATAGGGAGAAAAGAAACAGTGTAACAAGAAGGGGCTAATGGAGCCTGGAGGGGAGAGGTAAATCACAGTCTATCTGCGGGCTCTAGTTTGAACTTAAGCTCTGCTAGACTTCAGTTGGAACTGAACAACCACCTTTGAGTTTCTTTTCCCTAGGGCCCCACTGAGAGCAGGAGAGCCAGGCAGCCTCCTGCAGCTGTGCATCTGCTGTTGTTTATTTCTTTGTCTTGGTGTGTGTGTGCACTCCTGTGTCTTTTCCCAGGTACTTTTTTTTTTTTTTTTTTTTTTGGTTTTTCGAGACAGGGTTTCTCTGTATAGCCCTGGCTGTCCTGGAACTCACTTTGTAGACCAGGCTGGCCTCGAACTCAGAAATCCGCCTGCCTCTGCCTCCTGAGTGCTGGGATTAAAGGCGTGCGCCACCACGCCCGGCAATGTACTTTTAAATGTGTTTGTTTGAGACAGGGTCTCCCAGGGGCCTGAACCTCACTGACCACTGGCTTGGCTGACTGACCACCACCCAACTCCACCACCCAGCACTGGGATTACAAGAGCCACCATGCCCACCTGGGCCTCAGCCTCAGGATTGCTCAGCAAACACTTTATCAACTATGCTATGCCCTAGCCAGTTTTCTGATTTTTTTTCTTTTCTTTTTTAAAGATTTATTATTTTATGTAAGTATACTGCAGCTATCTTCAGACACAGCAGAAGAGGGCACCGGATCCCATTACAGATGGTTGCGAGCCACCATGTGGTTGCTGGCAATTGAACTCAGTGCTCTTATCAGCTGTTTTCTCTTTTTTTTTTTTTTTTTTAAGATTTATTTTATTTATTATATGCAAGTACACTGTAGCTGTCTTCAGACACTCCAGAAGAGGGTGCCAGATCTCGTTACGGATGGTTGTGAGCCACCATGTGGATACTGGGATTTGAACTTATCACCTTCGGAAGAGCAGTCGGGTGCTCTTACCCGCTGAGCCATCTCACCAGCCCCAGCTGTTTTTTCTTAACAGTCTACATTTTATTTGGATGGGAAGATTTCACAGTCTCCCTTTGGAACCGACTTGTTCCTGCAGAACCCTGAGTACCTCTTGTGAGCACTCCTTCTGTGGGTGTGTGGGTGTGTGTCTGTGTATCTGTTGTGTGTCTGAGACTGTTTCTGTGTGTGTGTGTTTCAAAACTGCTTTCTCCCTAGCCTGCCCCCAGCCACTAGAGTTCAATTATAGGAACTACACAGCACGCTTGGTGGCAGAGCTAAACTGTTGAAGTCTGTAGCAACTAAGGCATTGCTGACACATCCTCTTACGTAAATTAAACTGAGGGCTCCACCCTGGGAGGATTTACTCCAAGGGACAGGGTTGTGTCTGGGATTTTTTCCCCCTTTGTTTTGTTTTTGAGGTTTTAGAGACTGAACCCAACGCCTTGTTCATGCTAGGCAAATGCTCTACCAGAGCTACACCCTCAACCCTTTCCTTTTTGAGGCAGGGTCTCTCCAGCACAGGCTGGCTTCATCTTCAGTACTGCCACAGCCTCCAGAGGGCTGGCTGTTTTCTGATGTTTCAGTGGAGAGATCAAGCCAAAGTTTTTTGAAGCATTACATACAGCATGCTTGTCAGCGTGACCAGGGCCACAGGTCACTGGCCTTGGTCTCTTCTTAGGTCACTCTACTATAGTTTTCCAATATTCCTGGGAAGCAGTACTTTCCCCTTAGTACCTTAACATAAACAACAAAAACCCTGACCCATCCAAGTAAGGTTTAACAATGGTAAATTAAGAAAAACAGCTATCTGATAGCTAAGTATGTGTGCATAAAGTAATGTCTGTTCACTGTGACTTAGGAAGTCCTGATGTTTAGTCACATTGACTCAGCATAATTTCTTCCTTGTTAAATCTCAGACCAGAGCAATCAACCCACTCCTGCAACAAAATGTATTAGCAATCTTCTGTTGGAATTAAGCCCAGGGGAGGAGGAAGAAGTTGCTGTGCTTCGAAAGGTACGCCCAGTCATCACCAGGGCAGGGCTTTTAGTAGAGCCAGGCTTCCCACAGGTGGCTCTCCTCCCAACTCCTCACTGAGAAATTTAAAGCAGCCTTCCATTTGAAGTCAGTTAAATTCTCTGATACACAGATGTAGGCAGTTTCACAAGTTATAAGTAGGCATGATCGTGTCATGCTGATCCTATTAAGAAAGAGTCCAGGACTTAGTCCCAGCTGGGCCCAGGGTTAAAGTTCAGTTCCACCACTTACTGGCTGGGAAAGTCAGTTCCCTGACAAGATGAAGAATCGTTTGCTTCTTCTGTGTCACTTGTACTTGAATGGATGGATGTTTTGACTGCATCTATGTCTGTGTGCCTAGTATGTGTAGTGCCCATAGATACTGCCTAAAAAAACAAACAAAAGCTGGGCGTGGTGGCGCATGCCTTTGATCCCAGCACTTGGGAGGCAGAGGCAGGCGGATTTCTGAGTTCGAGGCCAGCCTGGTCTACAAAGTGAGTTCAGGACAACCAGGGCTATACAGAGAAACCCTGTCTCAAAACAAACAAACAAACAAACAAAAACTAACAAAAACAACAAAACTATGGCTGAAGAGATAGTTCAGCGGCCAGGAACACATTCTACTCTCTCATAGGACAGGAGTTTGGATCCCAGCAGCCATGTTAAGCAACTCACAAGGGCTCACAACTCCAGCACTTTCTGGTTTTCTCAGGAGCCTGCACCACTTGCCTATACACTTATACAGAAATAAACAAAACCAAAATCACAGCAGCTAAGGCTAGGGCCAGTGACGTAACTCAGCGGGTAAAAGCGCCTGCTGCCAACCCTGATGACTTGAGTTTGATCCCCAGAGCAACATGGTAGGGAGCATGGCTCTGGCTCCTGAAAGTCAGACTACCACATGTGTGCCCAGACACAAACACAGGTAAGCACACAAAATAAACAAAGGAAGCACTGGACAGTAATAAGGACAGTAATTACATCGCCTTTGCATGGCCCTGGACTGGGGAGGCCTCAACTGTACACTTACAGTGCCAAGACCAGAGTGTATTCTGTAAAAACATAAAGCTGAACTTGATGGTACATGTCTGCTGTCTCAGCACTGGGAAGACTGAGGCAGGAGGACGGCTACCATCCTAGGCTACAAAGTGAGACCTAGTCTCAAAAAAATGAAAATACTCTGTGATAGCTATACCTGGTTATCAATTTGACCACATCTGGAATGAACTACAATCCAGAAATGGGGGGCACACCTGTGATTCAGATCTTCAGGCTGGAAGACACAGGCTTTTGATTCATATCTTAAGGCATAGTGGCCATGAAAAGCTTAGACCCAAGCAAGGTAGTACATACCTTTAATCCCAGGAGGCAGAGGCAAGCAGATCTCTTGAGTTCAAGGCCAGTCTGGAGCAGAGCAAGTCCCAAGTCCAGGCATGGTGGTAAACATAGTTTCTGCTGGAGGCCTGCATAAGGACAGTGGGAAAAGGGATGGTTCATTCTTTGCCTGCTTGTACTTACTTGCCAGCACAGGAGCCCAGCTTGTGCAGAAGACCAGCTAAAACACCCAGCCTGTGGGACTGAGCAACGACCAGATTCTCGGGACTTCCCATCCATAGTTGCTCATTGTTGGGTTAGTTGTACTACAGACTGTAAGTCACTCCAATATAAGCTCTGTGACTCTGGAGAACCCTGACTAATACAGAAGTTCAAGCTTCAACACCAACCACAGCAAATGTAAAAGCCTGGAAACCAAGGCTGTGGACTGAGACCTTGTCTAAATAAATAAATAAATAAATAAATAAATAATCAAAGCAAAGCATAAACTTGGAAGCTCGTCTACCCCCACTCCCACCCCCATCCCTGGCCTTGTACCTGATAAGACAATGAATGGGCTGACTCTTTAGAATCTTCCAGGAGCCCTACCTAGTACTCCCTTGTTTCCACCCTTGTTTTAGAAATAATGGTCTAACCAGCTCAGAGTTGGGACAAATTTGACTGTGTTGGTGTTTATGGGGGGCTGGAGAAGTGCGGACATCAGGCATCTATCAGAGACTGAGAAACAGAAACAGAAAGTCACAGGGGCCGGGCAAGCACTTGTCTAAAATGCTCAAAACCTACGGTTTGATTCGTAGTACTGGAGTGAGGAAAAAAAGTTAAGAGAAACTGGTGCAAGCCGGTCTTTTCATTTACCATCAAGCGTTATGCCTATGTGCTGTGTGCAAAACTTACAAAAGATAAAAGGAATTCATTGAAGGACATGATAGCTACTCCTAGAGAGAGAGGGGTGAAGACGCAGACTATGGAAAGTAGCGCACCAGCAACAGAGTCTGATCCGGAAAGTAAATTAAAACTAAGTGTCTGACCAGCAGGCGAAACAGCACCCCAGACCTCCGGCGCCCGAAAACTCAGAACTGAGGAAGCAGAGTAGAGAAGAGTACTTGTGTTCCACTACACGCACAACGAAGAACTTTCTTCTAAGTCTTGCCTCCCCGAGTATCGGCCACACACGAGGTACACGAACATACATGCAGGCAAACCCATACACACCCCAAAATAATAATTATGAAACCCCAAAGAACCCCCCAAGCCTCTCCTCCGCTTCGTTTTCTCTTTCTGTGCATGTGGGCGCACGCGCCACTGCTGCACGCGGAGGTCAGAAGCCAACTTTGCGGAGTGGGTTCCACTTCCACCCGCTTGGCTCTTTAGTTGCTGACCATCTCGCCTTAGTTTGCGCCGCTGTTTCTAGACCTGCAAAAATGGTACACACTGAGGTTCCCACAGATAAGACAGACTTGACTCCTGCCTCAGAGTTGAGGGAAAGTGAAGGGAAGCAGCAGCCATGGATCAAGAGAGCCAGTGGGCTTGGTAAACTGTCATGTGTGAGCTAACCCGAGTTATATCATTAGGGCTGCACCAAGCCCTAATGTCTTCCCTTTCACGCCGAGTTGCAGAGCCGAGCTGCTCTGCAACTATCGGTCCCGCTAGAACACTTAGAAGAAGCCCTTTAAACGCTCCTCTCCAGCTCGAGGTGCCATCGACTGCTCGGCGCTCTACAGATCTGGGCCCCGGGGGTGGGCGGGTCCGTTTGCCCTCAGGTGGTATAACAGGCGCCGCAGAGAACCAATAGCGTGGGACATCGCCCCACCCCTGTCTTCTGATTGGCCGGCGTCTCGGTAAGCTTCTGGAGGCGCCGGGAGCCGGACTTCACTGCACTTACCCCGGAGCGTTCGGTCCTTCCCGTTTCTTCCTCCTCGCCACTGCTCCGTCTGCCTCCGCCATGGCCCAGTGAGTGACCGACACGCGCCGTCGGGCCCGGGAGACTTCCGGGGCTGAGCGTGGTGATGGCGGGGCTCTGCTCAGTTGTCTCCCTGTTCTGCTCAGCCCCCGGGGAGGGGGTCGCCTGGGTCTCCTCGCGCAGCCCTGACCCCTGCACCTCAGGGTCCCCGCCGTGGCCAGCGCAAGCTCTGCCACCCCTTCGTGGGAGCTTGCGACTACAGCGGGCTTTTGGGAAAGGAAGGCCGGGCTGGGTCGGGGACGGCCCACGCCCCTTGTGCTGGCCAGGCCATGAGGAATGACGGGCAGGGACAGGGGCAGGGCACTGATGGCTTAGTGTGCCCGGACGCCCTTTAGAAGGAACTTCACTTCCATGGAACTGTGGGGTGCAGGGTGCGGCCGATCCCAGGTGCATGTGGTGCAAGCGCACAGGAGGAGGGTGCAGGCTGCCTGCCCTTTTAAAGCGACTAAGTAACGCTAACATCTTTTCTTCGGTTTTGTTTTTGTTTTTGTTTTTGTTTTTTTTCCTGTCATTTCAGAGCTGACATTGCACTGATTGGACTGGCTGTCATGGGCCAGAACTTAATTTTGAACATGAATGATCATGGCTTTGTGGTAAGTAGTAGAGTTGCCTTCCCGCTGAGAGCTGTGGTTTGTTTTTCAGAGATCCCAAGGCATCCCATAAGCACTGTTGTCTTTGTAGAAGGATTTCTGCTTTAGTCGTGTTCTCTCTGTAGTTAAAGGAAGAGCCTCCTTGGATAATAGAAAGAAATATAAAAGCAGTGGTTCTCAACATTATGATTTATAACACTAGCAGAATGACAGTTATTGATAGTTAAAATAGTTTTATGATTGGGGGTCATCACAACACAAGGGGACTATATTAAAGGGTTGCAGCGTTAGGAAGGTTGAGAACCACAGATGTAAAGGGACCCAGATCTTGGAAGCTGTAGCTCAGTTGGCTAGGAAGACTTGGGGTACATGGAGATTGTTTTTCTTTTTTTCTTTTTTTTTTTTTTTTTAGACAGCATCTAGGCTCACAGTATTGTTACACTGGAGTCCCGGGGCCCTCTCATCTCAGCTTTCTGGGCCAGAGGATCCTCCTGCCTGTGGGCTCTGAATGTTCTTTCTAAATAGTAGCATGGCTTAGATGCCAGGATTACCAGGGACAAAGGACCAGGTAGTAGTGACAGGCTCAACCTGATAAGCAACAAGTGGTAACGGCCTTTCCCTGGGTTCTCTGCTGTGACCGGACTTTGGAGAGGTCTCCTAGCACTTAAAAAGAGAAGGCAGGTCAGCTCTCACTAGACCTTGGACGGAGTAGAATCTACCATCTGAGGGTCATGTGTGTGCCAGATCCTCTGACAGGCCTTTTGTCCTTCCAGGTCTGTGCTTTCAATAGGACGGTCTCCAAAGTCGATGACTTCTTGGCCAATGAGGCGAAGGGCACCAAGGTGGTTGGTGCACAGTCCTTAAAGGACATGGTCTCCAAGCTGAAGAAGCCCCGCCGGATCATCCTGCTTGTGAAAGCCGGCCAAGCAGTGGATGATTTCATCGAGAAACTAGTAAGGCCAGCTCACTTCTTGGAGCTGCCTGCAATTCCCTCTAACTGTCTTACTTCTGAGATGGTGACTTTTCAGTGTCTGAGTACAAACTGATCTGTTCTGATTAAGTGCTTGAATGTTCAGGCTTGGGGGCCTTTTCAGGCACTTATGGAATAGTATTTTTGGTTTGTTTGTTTGTTTTTGTTTTTGTTTTGTTTTGTTTTTCGAGACAGGGTTTCTCTGTATAGCCCTGGCTGTCCTGGAACTCACTTTGTAGAGCAGGCTGGCCTTGAACTCAGAAATCCGCCTGCCTCTGCCTCCCGAGTGCTGGGATTAAAGGCGTGCGCCACCACGCCCGGCTTGTTCTTAGTATTTCAAGACAGGGTTTCTCTGTATAGCCTAGGATTTCCTGGAACTCACTCTGTAGACCAGGCAGCTCAGACTCACAGAGATCCCCCTGCCTCTGCCTCCTGAGTGCTGGGATTGAAAGCATGTGTCGTCACTGCACCACTGGGTTGTATTGTTTGTAGAGAGGGTTGTTTTTGTTTGTTTGTTTTACATTTTATTTTATATGAATGAGTGTTTTGCCTGAGTGTGTAGCTGCACCACATACATGAAGTGCCTGAGGAGGCCAGAAGGAGAGAATCAGATTCCTTGGAATTGGAGTTAGTAGGCAATTGTGAGCTGCAATATAGATGCTAGGAATTGAACTCAGGTCCTCTGCAAGACCAGCCAGAGCTGGTCTTAACCCTTAAGCTATCTCTCCAGCCCTTATTTAAAAAAAAATTATTTAGTATTTAACCTTTATTTAGTATTTATAAAATTATTTAGTATTTATAAGCATGACACATTGGATGTGGAAGTCCTGGGGACTTTTTTGTGGGAGTTGGCCCTCTACCTCCACCGTGTGGTGTGGAAAGAACTGAGGTTGTCTGGCTTGGTGGCAGGTGCGTTTGCCTGCTGAGCCTTCCCACTGGGCCAGGGTTTTATTTTAGTATTATAGTGTGGGCTCATGGGAGCATCAGGTGGAGGGGACTCATAGGAGCATCAGGTGGGGGGAGGGATGGCTCTGGAGTCAGTTCTCCTCAGCCTTTGCTTTGGCTCCAGGCACCTCAGGCTTGGGCCACCGGGCTTGTCCAATAGTGCTTTCCCCACTGAGCCAGCCATCCTGCTGGCCCACAGTGAGCTATTCTTGGGTGGTCGTATTTCTAGGACGCTAAGGACATTTCAGCCAGATTTGTGAAG
Organism: Mus minutoides; assembly: GCA_902729485.2. Taxonomy (NCBI): domain Eukaryota; kingdom Metazoa; phylum Chordata; class Mammalia; order Rodentia; family Muridae; genus Mus; species Mus minutoides. The sequence continues at coordinate 1,347,853 of LR749549.1, forward strand.
AGGAGTAGCATTTGAACAGTAGTCGTCTATTAATGTCTGTCTGTCTTTGACAGTCTTGTGGGGCCCTGTGTTCCTGTTGTGTGTCTCCCATCCTCCCCCCCNAATGCATTTGATGATTCTTTTTTTTTTTTTTTTTTAAGATTTATTTTATTGTTATATGTAAGTACACTGTAGCTGTCTTCAGACACACCAGAAGAGGGCTTCAGATCTCATTAAGGATGGTTGTGAGCCACCATGTGGTTGCTGGGATGTGAACTCAGGACCTTCGGAAGAGCAGACGGTGCTCTTAACCGCTGAGCCATCTCGCCAGCCCCTTTTTTTGGTTTTTTGAGACAGGGTTTCTCTGTGTAGCCCTGGCTGTCCTGGAACTCACTTTGTAGACCAGACTGGCCCCGAACTCAGAAATCCACCTGCCTATGCCTCCTGAATGCTGGGATTAAAGACGTGTGCCACTACACCCGCCCGGCACAGTGTTTCTCTTAACCTGGCTAGCTCCCAAATAATTGAAACTGGACTGTTATTTTACAGCTTTAAGGGAAAACAGTTGATCAGTATTATTCTATTTTAATGCTCTAAGCTAATCTATCTACCTCCCAGCCTTATGCCTGTGGTACTTGGATTTTAGTACTGACCTGGTTCTCTCTGACCTGGGTGTTTTCTCATGGTATCTTCTGGAACCTTTCCTCCTCTAGGTGCCTTCTCCCCATCCCATGGACAGGAGGAAGTCCAGCCCTATTCTCTGCCCTGTTCAGTCATTGACTGATCAACTTCTTTATTGGCCCATCAGGGAATATTTGGGGCCAATACCTATACAACATTGAGACAGGAGATTCTCAGAGTAAGGATTGCAACCAGATATGGGGACCCAGAAATCAGCATTTAAATAATAAAAGGATAATCTTGACACAGTGCCTAATAACATGACTACACCCCTGCCTCCCAAGTGCTGGGGTTAAAGGCATGCACGTGCACCACCATCCGGCTTACTATGTATTTCTCTTTTTAACTGGCCTGGTATGAACTGCCTTTGATCATGACAATCCTTCCTCCTCAGTGGACATAGTGTTACCATGCCTGCCTGTGTTTTCTGTTTTAGTTTTGGTCCTGAGGAAAAGAACCCAGGTCCTTCCCACTTCTGAACACAGACTCATACTTACTGAAATGTATTCTCAGCTCTGGTGTCCTGCAATATTGACTGTGATATTTATCTATGTTCAGTGCTAGTCGGTGGTAACCTTAGTGTCCACACTGGGTTTTATTTAGACATGAGCTTTCTTCCTTCAATACTCCTATAAAATAACAGTTCTCATAAATAGTTGCTTTATTTAGCACCCTTGTATCAATTTGTTGGCTTTAATAAGACTATCTTCTGATGTGTTGGAGAGATGGCTCAGCNTGTGATATTTATCTATGTTCAGTGCTAGTCGGTGGTAACCTTAGTGTCCACACTGGGTTTTATTTAGACATGAGCTTTCTTCCTTCAATACTCCTATAAAATAACAGTTCTCATAAATAGTTGCTTTATTTAGCACCCTTGTATCAATTTGTTGGCTTTAATAAGACTATCTTCTGATGTGTTGGAGAGATGGCTCAGCAGTTAAGAGCACTGGCTGCTCTTCCAAAGGTCCTCAGTATCCATGTGGTAGCTCACAACCATGTGTAATGGCAGCTCTAGGGCCTCCAACATCTGGCTTCCATACACACCCCTACACACATAAATAAAAATATGTTTAAGATCTGGGCGTGGTGGCATACACCTTTAATCCCAGCACTCGGGAGGCAGAGGCAGGTGGATTTCTGAGTTCAAGGCCAGCCTGGTCTACAGAGTGGGTTCCAGGACAGCCAGAGCTATACAGAGAAGAAATCCTGTCTCGAAAAAAAAAATAATTATATATATATATAATATATATATACACACATACATATGTATGTATATATACACATGCACATGTATATATGTATATATATATTTTTTTTTTAAATATCTTTGGAAGAAAAAATATACTTCTGAATGAAGGGAAACAGGTAGGTAGGAAGAGTTTATTTCTCAGAAATAACTGCACAACAAGCAGTGGAGTGAGACAAGAGACTGAACAGAACTGTGATTCCAGGGGGAGGGTCGAGGGCTGAAGTATCCCAGGCAGAGTGTTGTTGTGGGAATCTGTACTGAAGACAGAGTACACTACTGTCTAAGTAAGAGGCTTAGAAAGGAAGGATTCTGAGGTAACTTCTGTGCTGCAGGATGCCAGGCTTCCCACCGTTGGTTCCCACACAGTGGGCCTGGAGGCTGGTTGACTTTTCTTCAACCTTGGAAAGTACTGAAGTGATCGCAGGTGCAGCCTTGAAAGGGGACACTGAGCAATAAAGAGGAAAGCCAAGCCAGCGCTTCGGAGGCAGAGGCAGAGGCAGAGGCAGAGGCAGGCTGTGTCTGTGAGTGAGGCCACCCAGGGAAGCACAGTGAGACCCTGCCTCAGGTGAGAAGGGATGGAGGAGAAGGAGAGAAGGTGCTGTGGAAGTCTGACTGGGTTAGGTAGCCACTAATGTAAAGATGTGGTTACATCTAAAGAGGATTCTTAGAGTCTACATAGTGACTGCTTTTCCACTGTTTATTTGGGATTTATTTTTGTTTTGGTCCACCCTAAGATAGCGTTTGTTCACAGGTACCCTTGTTGGACACGGGTGACATCATCATCGATGGAGGAAATTCTGAATACCGAGATACAACAGTAAGTGTTCCTCAGCCCAAACTCTTTCAGGTCTTGAGAACATTCTAGAAAGAAATACTAGCATTGTTCACGTGGCAGAAGAGTGGACTGTCTTGTGATCCTTGGGGATTGGTCCTGGCATGCTGGATCTCAGCCTTTTTCTGCTAAGACACTTGATGGGTGAGCCGATGGCTTAGACACAGCAGGCTGAGGGCTTCTTGCATAATTTCCACCTTCTGCACTGTATGGCATGCTCTGCCGTGCAGCATGGTTGGAAATCACTGCCCTTACTGTGTCAGATGCCAGAGCAAGTCACATGGTCTAATGTGTGAGACAGCAGTAAGTCACCCCTGAACCTCTTCATTGCACTTTATCCTATAAGTTCTTCTCCATCAAAATGGGATTGTGTGTTCAGAAATTCCTCTTAGGGGTGGTGCAGCTATCTCAGAAATTAAGTTATTCTTTTTTTTTTTTTTGGTTTTTCGAGACAGGGTTTCTCTGTATAGCCCTGGCTGTCCTGGAACTCACTTTGTAGACCAGGCTGGCCTCGAACTCAGAAATCTGCCTGCCTCTGCCTCCCGAGTGCTGGGATTAAAGGCGTGCGCCACCACGCCCGGCTAAATTAAGTTATTCTTTTAAATTTTTTTACAGGAATTTTTACTTCCAAGTTTTTTAAGTACACTGTAGCTGTCTTCAGACACACCACAAGAGGGTATCAGATCTCATTATGGATGGTTGTGAGCCATCATGTGGTAGCTGGGATTTGAACTCATGTCCTTCAAAAGAGCAGTCAGAGCTCTTAACCACTGAGCCATCCCTTCAGCCCACTACTTCAAAGTTTTTATTTGTTTGTTTTTGTTTTTCCTTGTTCTGGCCAACCCTGCTCGCTCCGGCTGTCCCGTTTGGCCCCGCTCGCTCAGTCCCTGCTCTCTCCGGTCCAAGGATTCATTTATTATTATTCATAAGTACACTATAGCTGACTTCAGACACACCAGAGGAGGGTGTCAGATCTCATCACGGGTGGTTGTAAGCCACCATGTGGTTGCTGGGATTTGAACTCATCACCTTCGGAAGAGTAGTCAGCTCTTACCCGCTGAGCCATCTCACCAGGCCTACTTCAAAGTTTTAATCCTCCTGTGCTAGCCTCCTTCATTTAAATTATAGGACTCTTTTTTTTTTTTTTTTTTTTTTTTTGGTTTTTTGAGACAGGATTTCTCTGTGTAGCCCTGGCTGTCCTGGAACTCACTTTGTAGACCAGGCTGGCCTCGAACTCAGAAATCCACCTGCCTCTGCCTCTCGAGTGCTGGGAATAAAGGCGTGTGCCACCATGCTATAGGACTCTTTTGAACTGCAACACTGAATGTATAAACTGTCTTGAGTGGTTGGCTGCTCCTGGGTCATTTACTTGTGAATGTGAGCTCTTGATTCCTGGCTTTGCACCTCCTCTCATTCATCAGAAAGAATTTATTTTGTGAGAAAACCCTCAAACTATTTTTCTCTCTTTTAGAGAAGATGCCGGGACCTCAAGGCCAAGGGTATCTTGTTTGTGGGGAGCGGAGTCAGTGGTGGTGAGGAAGGGGCTCGGTATGGGCCCTCACTCATGCCTGGAGGGAACAAAGACGCTTGGTGAGTTCATAGGCACCACTCGCAGGCATTTCAGCACAGGACCAGCTAGGCGTGAGGTGGAAGGGTTAGCCGGGAGGCCTCGGGCCCAAGTCTCTGACCCAGATACTGTGCTCTTGCGTCATAAGGGGTCTTCCTTAGTGCGATCCTAAGCATTGACATTGCAGGGTGTCAAGGTTTGGGGTCTGTACCAAGAGTTCTTGAGGGGAGACTCGTGAGGGGAAGGGCCTCCCTTTTCCCCTGAGCTGTAGTGAGGTGGGATGAGATGGAGAATTGCTCCAGATGAGTGCCGGCTTCTCTCGAATCCAGATGTGCAGAGCCATGCTGTGCCTGGTGACAGTCAGCCGGATGGTGAGGGTGTCCCTGAGGTGGTCTTGTACTGCTTGGTTTGGCTCATAGCTTGTCCACATAAAGTGGTGGGAGCTTCTTCTGTTCTGAGGAGGTCAGTGAGATGCTGGGGATGGAGCCTGAGGCCTCGTGCATGATAGGTGTGCTCTTCACGGCCAAGCCACACCCCTCAGTCTTCGGTGCTTCTGCCTTGCCTTTTCCTTTGTGAGTTGACAGTCCCCACTCTGAGGCCCATACAGGGTGTGTGGTGCACGCTTGTCAGCAACAATACTAGAGTATCTCTGGAAAGTTTAGCACATCCATTACTCTGAGAGTGATGTCCCTGCCTGAAACTGAAAGCCCGGGCCCTCTCCTGTTGATTGAACTCTACTTCCCCTTTCCGCAGGCCCCACATCAAGACGATCTTCCAAGCCGTCGCTGCCAAAGTGGGAACAGGAGAACCCTGCTGTGACTGGGCAAGTTCTGGGCTACCCTGTGACGGGCACAGCTGAAGCAAGTCACCTTGGTCCCAGTGGTTAGCTCTGTCTTAAGTCACTGCCCCAGCTTGTACCTGAACTACATACCTGTTTGTCTTAATGTCCTTGTAGCTGAACCAACCTTGACAGCCCGGGGTTACTGTGTTAAAAGCAGCTTCCTCAACCCTACTAACAAGAGGATCATAAGCAGGATCAAGAATGGTGAAGAGAAGTGAGAGGTCTCTGTAGCTGTTTACTTCATGGCCAGAGGATGCAGGAGCTAGAGTGGGTTAGCCACTTTGTCCCATCAGACGCCTCAGGCCACGCGGGTGGAAGACGCTTTGTATAGCCCCGGTTTCTGGTTTTCTGTACTTAGATGTTCACCAAAGCTCAGGCATCTGGCCATTGGCACTTTCTTTCTCCTGTTTGCTGTTGCTGTGAGAATCAGGATAATCCCTTCAGACCATCCCCTCAGCCTGGGGGGGGGGGCAAGATCTCTATAGGAAGGCTCATCTGAGCAGTAGCTAAAGTAGGGAAAGGGAACAAGTCAGCAGTCTTTTTGTTTGTTTTGGTTTTTGGGGTTTTTTTTTGTTTGTTTGGTTGGTTGGTTTGGTTTTTCGAGACAAGGTTTCTCTGTGTAGCCCTGGCTGTCCTGGAACTCACATTGTAGACCAGGTGGCCTCGAACTCAGAAATCAGCCTGTCTCCGCCTCCGAGTGCTGGGATTAAAGGCAGGTTATCTCTGTTCTTAACAGCTTTTCTTCCTTTCTTCAAATTTATTTTCTTGTTTCCCTTTTCTTCCTTTCACCCTTCCATTTTCTCTGTCTGTCTGTCTGTCTGTCTGTCTGTCTGTCTGTCTGTGATATGTATTTCTCTCTCTGGTGTATATGCTGGGAGGTCAGAGCACAGTCTGTAGGACTTGGTTGTCTCCTTCCATCATGTGGGTGCTGGAATCATGCCCAGGCCTTCAGGTCTGGCAGCACGCACCTTCACCTGCTGAACCATCTTCTGTCCCCAACACGAGTGTCTCCTGTAGACTGGGTCTCCTGAATTACAGGCCTAGCCCCCTTTCTATACCTGCTATTTTTATGTGCTCACCTTATTATTTTAGTAATGTGTCTGATTAAAAGTAGAGATGCATAAGGCCCCAGGCATGTGGGCATTCGGGAAGCTCTCCCACTGACCTGCCAGCTTTGGTGGCTGCCTTTTCCCAGGGGCCAGTGTCCTTCCTTGGTGGCAGGCAGCAACTTCCTTCTAACTCCCTCTAGGACAGAGTCAAAAGGAAAAACCAAGCTTGCACTCTTGGGCCTCGACTCTGCATAGGCCATACCTGTGGCCTGCACTCTTGGGCCTCGACTGTGCATAGGCCATGCCTATGGCCTCAGGCTTTGGTTCAGGACGTAAGGATAAGTTGTATAGAGACTGAAAGTGGGTGAGCCTGGAGCAACAGGAAGGGGGAAGTAAGATGTCCTCATAGTTAGGAAGGGTCAGGCCAGGGATACAGGTAGATAGGCAGTCTCTGATGAGCAGTGACTGCCAGGAAAGACTGTCCCAGCTGCCCTGCTGTGCAAGTAGCTACATGTGACTAAGCCTTGAGCCTTGGTGGACTGACTGCTGACTTGTTCCCTTTCCCTGTCCATTAGACAGTGTTCACAGAGTAACACCACTGAAAGACCCTCCCTATATTTCCCATGACAAACTGATAAGCTGGATACATCCTACCAGGTTACCTTTTGCCTTCTTAGGACCATCAGAGAATGCACTTCTGCATTTAAAAGGCCAAGGCCAGACCTTGATAAAAGGTCATTTTTACCCTCAGTATCTTTTAGGAACAATTGTATTACATTTGTGTCTAGGGAAAATACAAGTAATCTATTTTAGCCAGCAGTTACCAGAAGGACTGGTAACTTGAAGACCATGGAGACTGTAGTGTGGGGCTGGGGTCCAGGAGTGGGGACTAGGTTTTACTAACAAGAGACAGGAAGGAATATGGGCTAAAGCCTTTGGATGCTGGGAGGTTCCCGTGGAACCATATTGTTTGCTCATTTTATTTTTCTGAAGTCTTCTTTCGGTCTGCAGAGACTTCTCTGTAGCTTGCTGCTCTGATGGCTCTTGTTTGTCCCCCGACAGGTGGGAGATGAGGGGGCAGGGCACTTTGTGAAGATGGTTCACAATGGGATAGAGTATGGAGACATGCAGCTCATCTGTGAGGCTTACCATCTGATGAAGGATGTTCTGGGCATGCGGCATGAGGAGATGGCTCAGGTAAGTCCTGGGCCCTGCCTCCCCCTGGGTAATCACCTCCCAGATGAGAGGGAGCTTGATACTGACAATTAACTCTTCCTTCTTCCTGTTCACCTGGCTGTCTGGTGGCCCACATGGACTCTGCCTAATGTAAGGGAAGCCATGGTAATAACATCATAAAGTGGGATCGCTGGCCACGAAGCACTTAGTGAGCAATGCTTTGTCAGGCACCTCATATCTGTCCCTCCCCATGGAACACAGGGCCTGGCCTTAGGTGTGGTAGGCAAGGACTCTGCCACAGAGCCCATCCCAGTCCTTTTCTTGTTCCTACCTTTGCTCCATACAGGAAGTAAGTAGCTGGCTTTGTTGACCAAGTAGGGGGCTCAGCAGTTGAGAACACTTGTAGAAGTCTGGGGCGAGTTTCCAGAGCCCATCCAGTCATGTCCTTCTGACCTTTGTAGGCCTTGTATGATGTGGTACATATGAATACTTGCAGGCAAAATACCCAAACACATAAGAAATAAACACAGTAATAATTTTTTTTTTTTTCAAGACAGGGTTTCTTTGTATAGCCCTGGCTGTCCTGGAACTCACTCTGTAGACCAGGCTGGACTCGGAACTCAGAAATCCACCTGCCTCTGCCTCCCAAGTGCTGGGATTAAAGGCATGCACCACCACCGCCCGGCTAGTAATAAACCTTAAAAAAAAGAATTAAGTTTATCCCAGTGGGGAAGCACAGACATCCCCAACACTTTATTATGAAAATATTAAAATACATAAGAACCATAGTGTCCACCAGCCGTGGTGCTGCACACCTTGGATGCCTCCTAGGGAGGCAGATCTGAGTCTAGGCTAGCCTGGTCTACAGAGTGAGTTGGGTAGCCAGGGCTACACAGAGGAACCCTGTCTTCAAATACAATAGGAAGAAAAGAAGAAAAAAAAAAAAGAACCTCACTGTCTACCACTGAGCTATGCCCAGTCCCAGGAGGTGGGGTGTAGATAGGACAAGAAGGTGATATTGTGCATAGGCCCAGATGACGTGAGGGGCTTGACTCCAAGGAGAGGGGACAGTCGCAGTGGTGAGAAATCAGCCAAGCAGTCAAAGGAACTGCCTGACCTGGGAAGTTGGACTCACTGGGCAGGAATAGGAGTTTCCAGACCACTAGAGGAGGGCCTGCTGGCCCCATGTGCTCTGCAGTAAGGGCACCAGCTATACACAGAAGCAAGAACATGACGGACAAGCCAGGGTGCCCACAGAACCCTCTCACCAGGCTTTCTCCTCTGTAGGCCTTTGAAGAATGGAACAAGACAGAGCTGGACTCATTCCTGATTGAAATTACTGCTAACATTCTCAAGTTCCGGGACACTGACGGCAAGGAGCTGTTACCAAAGATCCGCGACAGTGCTGGGCAGAAGGGCACTGGGAAGTGGACCGCCATCTCGGCGCTGGAGTACGGCATGCCCGTCACCCTCATTGGTAATGTGGCAGCTTTCCCCTCCTTTGTGTAGTTGGTTCTTGAGACAGTCTTGATGTCTCAGGCTCAGGTTAGCCTTGAACATACTTCAGTCTCCACCTCATTTGCCTCAGCCTCCTGAGTACCGGTATGTAGGCACACCTGGCTTGTTGGTTGTTTTTCTAAGATTTCTTTAATAATGGGTTCAGTAAGAAAAGTTCACAAACACATTTTGCTTATGTAGTCAACATTAATTCTCTGGGTTTGGATGTCTGCCTGTCCGTCTTCCTCCTTTCTTTTATGATTATCCTGGCTCGCCCTGAGGAAGACCAGTGGGTGGTGAGTCCTGCACAGGTAGGAGGAAGTTGGCTGCAGTTGGGCCAATCCCAGCAGTGCAGAGAGCATCTGTCTACTACCCACTTAGCTATACGTATGTATCAGCATTCCTGCCTTCAAAAGCACCCTCCTCCATCTTAGAGACTGGGTTTCCCTCGTACTGCTAGGGGGACGTGGTCCTTTTCTACCTACTGAACTGAGGGAGAAAGCAGTCTCGGCTGGTCAGGTGCGCCTGGGCGGGTTTGCCACGCTTGCTGTTGTTGCACAATTGTCTTGCAGTGTTTCCTTCCTCAAGTGTGAAGTAATGCAGAAGGAAGGACAGCGGTCAGGGCAGGGCAAGCTGGCCTCTCAAGTTATGTGTAGTGTCCTCTCCCCAAAACTAAAATGCGGTGTTAGTTTCCAGATATCAACCTACTTTGTTTAGAGGAGAAGAAAATTCATCTTAAGTAAACTGAGCAGTAGTCAGTTGGCCACAAGGGATGGCTTGTGAAAGTATTAACTGTCTTAATGTACTGTTTTGAAGGATATTGTGAAACCTAGGGTTATGGGTATTAAAACCAGCCTAAGGGCTGGAGAGATGGTTCAGCCGTTAAGAGCACATACTCTTTTTTTTTTTTTTAATGAGTACACTGTAGCTGTCTTCAGACACACCAGCAGAAGGTGTGTCTGAATCTGACTGAAACCAAAACAAATGGTTGTGAGCCACCATGTGGTTGCTGGGAATTGAACTCAGGACCTCTGAGACATCAGTCAGTGCTCTTAACTGTTGAGCCATCTCTCCAGCCCTAGCACGAACTCTTCCCAGAGCTTGGCTCCCCAGCACCCATATCAGGTGATCACAACCCTCTGAACTCCAGCACCAGGGGGATCTGACTCCTGGCCTCTGAGGGTTCTTGTGTTCAAGTGTATGAACCTACATACGCAAACACACACATAAATAATTAAAAAGAAAAAGAGTCAACCTGGGAGCTAGTGAGTGAGGTGGCCTAGCAATCAAGGGCTCCCTTGTTGCGCTTGCTGATGGTCTGGGTTTGGGTCCCAGCACCCATGAGGTTGCTAACAGTGCTCTGAAGGTCCAATTGTAAGGATTTGCCGCCCTCTTCTGGCCTCTGAAGGCACTGTAGGCAAGTGATGCATAGACACATGAAGGCAAACACCCATAAACATAGAAATAATAAATTAAAAATCAGCTTTCAAAGCTGAGCATGGAGGTGTACACATTTAATCCCAGAACTTGGGAGGCAGAGGCAGGAGGAGCTCTGAATTCAAGGCAAGCCTGGTCCACATAGTGGGTTCCAGGACAGCCAGGGCTACCTGGAGAGACCCTGCTGTCTCAAACAAAAAAAAAGACAACGAATTGTGCCAGGCGTGGTAGCGCACGGCTTTAATCCCAGCACTCGGGAGGCAGAGGCAGGCGGATTTCTGAGTTCAAGGCCAGCCTGGTCTACAAAGTGAGTTCCAGGACAGCCAGGGCTAGACAGAGAAACCCTGTCTTGAGGAAAAAAAAAAAAAGACAATGAATTGCATCTTTGGTGCGCACTTAAAAATTAATCCTCACAAGTCAGATGTGGAGCATACCTGTAATCCAAGCCCTTGGGAGGCAGAGGCAGGAGGATGTGTGGGTCAAGGCCGTCTATCGTATTGTGAGTGTGAGGTCAGCTTGTACTTATGAAGTCCTGTCTCACAACAATTAATTTCTTCTTCATAGAAACTGAGGTTTTACTCTTGGGTTCATATTGAGCTATTCTGTGCATTCATTGCCTTACCTCTCACCTTGAGAAGGCCCTTAGAATTCCGAGTTGATCTTTGTAGTTGAATGCCTGCATCTGTGTGGAGAGGCTAACTTGGTGTTTCAGTTTTGGAATGAACTGTTGAGAGCTTCGTGGCGCTTCCCTGTAACCCAGGTCAAAGCACTCAGCTCTTGGTGTGAGTTGGATCTCACCCCTGTGCTGGCTTCTGGTGTTGGATCTCTGATTGGCCCTTTCTTCCCCACCAGGAGAAGCTGTCTTTGCTCGGTGCTTGTCCTCTCTGAAGGAGGAGCGGGTTCAGGCCAGCCAAAAGCTGAAGGGTCCCAAGGTGGTCCAGCTGGAAGGCAGTAAGAAGTCATTCCTAGAGGACATCCGTAAGGTGACTGCCTCTCACCTCGTCACCTGTGGTGGGATCTGTAGAGGTCCTCCACCACGCTCTCATTTCCAGCCTTTCCTGATCTGTCCTCCTCTCTTGGGTCTCTGAGGTGCGAATGAAACTGGGACGTGGGTGTGGCTACTCCACCAACCACAGCTCTGAAGTCCCATGTCACTTTCCAGGCCCTCTATGCTTCCAAGATCATCTCCTACGCTCAAGGCTTTATGCTGCTCAGACAGGCAGCCACTGAGTTTGGCTGGACCCTCAACTATGGCGGCATTGCCCTGATGTGGAGAGGGGGCTGCATCATCCGCAGGTAGGTAAGAGGTGAACTCGGGACTGCGGTCCACTGCCCAGCAATGCGTGCCTCGCCCTGTAGCCGGGACAGCCACCCTGCCACTCAACACTGCAGCGTGTGGGTCCCATTGTCACCGCTCACTCGGGCCTTATGCATCACTTCCTTCTGCATAGGTGTCCACTCCAAAACAATTGTGGTTCAGAAGGTTAGAAAAGAATGATTCAGAGTGGCACACACCTTTAATTCCAGCACAGAGGCAGGAGGATCTCTGAGTTGCGGGCTAGTCTGGTCCACAGACTAAGTTCCAGCACAGCCAGGGCTACCGAGAAACCCTGTCTGGGGGATGGGGACAGGTGGAAGACACAAGTAAACAATGTGTAACGCACTTGAGACTGCTGTGATGGAGACTGCTTTTCTTAGCATTGCTCCCCAGGCCGTGCAGTGAACCCGCTCCATGTCCCATTCACATCACTGGGAGCATTGTAAGCCAGCTAGAGGGTGCACGCCTCTGTGTGGGTGGTTTGATTGACTGCTCTGGGGGAGGAGCTATAGGCACCAGGCCGGTGTGGAGGTCAGCAAGACTTGTAGGAATTCTGCCAAGGCTCAGTGTATCTATCCCAGTTGTACATTCTGGGACCGAGGGAATAACCAGAGGCAGAGTTTAGGAAGCTGAGTCACACTTGACTAAAGCTCCATTAAACCTGACCTCCACAGGCCCCTCCCTGCCTTAGCTGGAGGACCACAGTGCTTCTTGGGGTCTCCTAGAACTAGGTTGCCTCGGGAAGTCTGATTTTCCCCCCAACCCCCCAGTGTAGCTACTCTTGTAAACAGCTGCAGGTCCCCCTTTATTCAGGGGGTTCTAGGTCTGGAAATTGGTCCAGGAGCTGAGAGTCCATCTTGTTGGGATCCCATGTAGCCTTCCTTTCATTGGGGCTTTTCTTCTGCTGTGTGTCTGTTTCATCCCTGGAAACCCCACAACTGAGTAGCCAGCACCCGAGGTCTCCACAAACCAGACCACCATAAAATCACTATGGTGTGCCCATTACAGCACCCACACATCAGTGCCCACATAACACAGAGCCCACCTATCACAGTACCCACAAGTCACAGTGCCCATACATCAGAGCCCACACATCAGTGCCCATCTATCACAGCACCCACACATCACAGTGCCCATCTATCACAGTGCCCATCTATCACAGCGCCCACACATCACAGTACCCACACTCCCCTTCAATCCTTTCTGTCTGCCTTCTGGGTGTCCAGGGTTTGCAGTAAGTCCCTTTGCCCTCTGAGCCGTGTCACTGTCCCATTAAGTACTAGGCTAGTTTATGAGGGGCTTGAGCTCTCAGGAATTTTGACTGAACCCATTCTCTGGACTTGACTCCTGGGGCCCACTGCCTTTTTGTTTGAAAGGAGGAAGGGGTCTTACATAGCCCAAGGTGACCTTGAGCTGACTGATCCTTCTGTCTCCACCTCATTCTCTGCACTTAAAAAAAAAAAAAAAAAAAAACTTTTTAGCACTTGGAGGCAGAGGTAGGCGGATTTCTGAGTTCGAGGCTAGCCTGGTCTACAAAGTGAGTTCCAGGACAGCCAGGGCTATACAGAGAAACCCTGTCTCGAAAAACCAAAAAAAAAAACAAAAAACTTTTTAAAAATAATTTTTTGGGACTAGAGAGATGGCTGAACACTGGCTGCTCTTTCCGAGAACCCAGGTTCAATTCCCAGTACCCCCATGGCAGCTCACAACCATCTGTAACTCCAATCCCAAGGGGTACAATAACAAGGGGTACAATGCCCTCTTCTGGCCTCCTTTGGCACTGACTGTATGCACCTGGTGTACAGACATGCATGTAAGCAACACACACATTCATTCTGTCTGTCTGTCTGTCTGCCTGCCTGCCTGCCTGCATTTGCAGGCTGGTACACATTTGCCACAGTTGTGTGTAGGCCTCAGGAGCCCATTTGTGGGGATTGGTTTTCTCATTCCAGCATGTGGGGCCAGGCATGGATTCAGATTGTCAGACTTGGGCCAATAACTTTACCTGCTGAGCCACCGCATTGTCTGCTCAGTACTTATAAAGGTCATCCTGCTAGCTCTGGGGCGTGAGAACTTTGCACCTCTGTAAGAGTATGCTGAGTGAGCTTATTTCCAGATGTTTAGCCTGCTACTGTTTTTTATTTTGTTTTGTTTTTTGTTTTCTGAGACAGGGTTTCTCTGTGTAGCCCTGGCTGTCCTGGAACTCTGTAGACCAGGCTGGCCTCAAACTCAGAAATCCGCCTGCCTCTGTCTCCCGAGTGCTGGGATTAAAGGTGTGCGCCACCAATGCCCGGCTCCTGCTACTATTTTAAGATTGATTTCTTGCAAACTATTTCAGTGTGTTCCTGGGAAAAATTAAAGATGCATTTGAGCGCAACCCAAAACTTGAGAACCTTCTGCTAGATGACTTCTTTAAGTCAGCAGTTGACAACTGCCAGGTACGTGGTTGGCGATGGGTGGTGCTGTGCTCTCCAGGTCTCTAGCATTGCCATCCCTGGAGTGTGTCCTGTAGACCGGAACCTCAGTGTCTCTAGGGCAAACCCAGCCTCTGACCTTCTGCTCTCTGTGCTCAGGACTCCTGGCGGCGAGTGATCAGCACTGGGGTGCAGGCAGGCATCCCCATGCCCTGCTTCACCACTGCCCTCTCCTTCTATGATGGCTACAGACATGAGATGCTGCCAGCAAACCTCATCCAGGTGAGCGGGGGCGAGGGTGGGGGCGGGGCCGGTAGGGGTGGGGTGGGGGCCGGGCGCGCGGTACCTTACCTGGCTGGTTCCTGAGGGCCCTTGTTTCACCCTGACCCTGACCAACTGCATCCTCCCGTAGGCTCAACGGGATTACTTTGGGGCTCACACCTATGAACTCTTAACCAAACCGGGAGAATTTATCCACACCAACTGGACGGGCCACGGGGGCAGTGTGTCATCCTCTTCATACAATGCCTAGTAGGCCTGTGGCTTGCCCTCCCTCCCAGCAATAGGACAGCCCCTGTGGCTCTCAGCGCCCCCCTTTGCCCTAGTTCCTGCTCTTAGCCAAGTGTTGGCTGTGATTGCCGAAGAAGTCACCACTTGCTCCACCTCCATCTTTGCTGCCCAGGAACTGACCCTGTGCACCACTGCGTGACTGCTCCCTGCTGAGCTGTGCCATGTGGGCCAGACAGGCTGCAGCTCTTAGCTCACAGAGGGGGTGGGTGGGTGTGATCACGCAACCTGGACCGTGGACCATGCGTGTGGGTTCTGCTGTCCTCCAGTCAGTGAAGTGTATATGGTTACACTCTTCAGGGTGTCCCTGGCAGAACGATCTGCACTGAGTTCACTAGTGCGAATTGATTTATTTTCCTTTAGCCTTGTTCACTTTTAACTCTTGGCTTTTTTTTTTTTTTTTAAGACTTCAAATAAAACAGGACAGGTTGATTTGAGGGTAATGAGTAAATCTGGGGGGAGGTGAAGAGCCAAGGAGTCGGTGGGCAGAGGTGCTCCTGTCGGGTCTTTTCTTACTGGCACAGTAGGTACCTGGATGTTCACAGAACATCCGCCCCGTCCCACTTGTAATAAACTTTTAGACTGGTTTGGCTTCTTTGTGTCTTCTGCACCAATCCTTCGAGGTTCCACCCTGTTCTGTGGTGGGGCTTTCAATGCGGCCAGTCAACCTGAGGCTTCTCATCTGTCTTGCTTACTGATTGCATTACCTGGCCTTGCCAGTAGGGAACTCTGCTCTGTGACACTTTTTCTGGACTGATGTAGATTCAGTCCCAACAGTGGCCTGCGAGCAGAGTAGAGCAAACAACATCTGTTTGGACAGCTGGGACCTCCTCTGTCTCTGACTCAAGCCTCAGAAGCTCTCAGGAAGGTAGAGCCGACAAGGAAAAGCAGCTAACATCAAACCCTCCTGTGTTGGGTTATTTGAGAATCATGACCCCCCTGCCTCAAGCCCCCTGGAGTAGAGAGAGAGTGCATCCCTACACACTGACTCTTTAACCTTCCTAGACCTAAGGGCCGGGGCTTATCTGCCCCAGCCCCAGTACAAGCCTGATCTGGGGGTGCAGGGTACTAACTCTGATGCAGATGGTTACTTGGAGAATAGAGGGAATTCTGAGGAGAAACGATGGAGAGGCCGGAGGGTGAGCAAATCAAGGGTTCGGCAAGGATGAACGCTAGCCCTTTCTAGTTCTCCCAAGAAGCCCTGGAAGGTAGGATCAGGTCTGTAACCCGGCCCCATTTCTTATCAGCTGTATAACAGGAGTAGCATTTCCTGCCCATGCTCTGTTTTCTCACGGGAAGCCGTGGTAAGTCTCCTTGAGAGCGATAGCACCTGGTATTGCACATCCATAGCTGCTGTGCGGATGTGCTCTGCCTTGTACCAGGGACATGCTGTACTGGTGGGAGGTTCACTGTACAAGTGTTCAGAAGGCCACTGGCCAGTGTCCTCTGTGTAGCACACAATAGGTATACTAATTAAGAACAGCTTGGGGGACTGGAGAGAGCTCAACGGGTAAGAGCACTGACTGCTCTTCCGAAGGTCCTCAGCTCAAATCTCAGCAACCACATGGTGGCTCACAACCATCTGTAATGAAATCTGGTTGCCCTCTTCTGGGGTGTCTGAAGACAGCTACAGTGTACTTATCTATAATAATAGATAAGTCGCCGGGCGTGGTGGTGCACGCCTTTAATCCCAGCACTGGGGAGGCAGAGGCAGGCGGATTTCTGAGTTCCAGGCCAGCCTGGTCTACAAAGTGAGTTCCAGGACAGCCAGGGCTAGACAGAGAAACCCTGTCTCGAAAAACAAAAAAATAATAATAATAGATAGGTCTTTGGGCTGTAGAGAGCAGCGGTCTTAGTTCAAATCCCAGCAACCACATGATAAGCTCACAACCATCTGGACAACTACAATGTACTCATATACATAAAATAATCTTTTTTTTCTTTTTAATGGTAAAAGCAAAAGAACAGATTGGAGCTTCTCATGCTGTACCACCATCATGGCGTCCCCCTGGAGAGTATGAAAAAGTGCTCCTTGGTATCTGTCCCCAAATTCTGCATTTCCAACAAGCTCTCGGTTGGTGTCCATGTTTTTGGGCACACATGTGAATCAACCCAAGCCCACACAAAAGAAACCAAGAAGCAAAACTGCCAGGGGACCAGTGTACAATCTTGTCAGGGCCTTGTCATTAGGCCTCAGTTCAGAGCTGTCCTGATGGCATTCCTCGTGCAGTCAGGCACTGTCATGTGTGTTCATGAGCATGCTCACACATGTGGAAGACCATTGGGTTTTTGAAATGAGGTCTCTTACAGGGTTTCTCTGTGTAGCCCTGGCTGTCCTGGAACTCACTGTAGAACTGGCTGGCCTCGAACTCAGAAATCAGCCTGCCTCTGCCTCCCAGGTGCTGGGATTAAATGAGGTCTCTCACTGTCACCCAAAGCTAGGTGCCACTGCCACCTTCCATAGCACTGAGATTTCAGGTACGTGCCTGGTGCACGATGGATGGTCTGTGCTTTTTTTTTTTTTTTTTTTTTTTTTTTTTTTGGCATGGGCTCTAATCTGACCCAGCTCCTCCCAGCTGTGGTTTAGTGCTTGTTGAGCATGAAGGACCCATGCACAAGCTCTAACTGATGGCAGCTGGATGACTCCGCAGGGAAAGGCCGAGCCTGACCCTGAGCTTGGTCTCTGGGGCCCAAGAGGAAGAGGCCTAGGAAGAGACTCCTGACAGCCGACCCCTGGCCTCCACCTTCGCGCCATAGTGTGTGAAGTGGCCTGGACACTAGGAGGTGGAAGCAGGAGATTGGAGAGTTCAAGGTCAGCCTACGCATACCGAGACCCTATCTCAGACCCTTACCTTCCTCTAGGTAGAAGGCCCCAAGAGAAAACCTGTTGGTCTGGTAGTGTGATTCAGCAGGAGAGCACTTACTCACCTTGCACAAGGCCAGAGGCTACCTGCAATACAAGCCAGCAAAGGGAAGGAAGTGTGGTGGGGGGGGGGGAGGGGTCGCTTTTCTGGTTTGTTAATTTTTTTTTTCCAGTCTCTTTTTATGTAGGCCAGGCTAACTTAGAACTCTGGCTAGCACTGCCTCTGCTTCCCAAGCGAGCGCTGGGGTGACAGGCTGACCACCTCGAGATCAGGAAACTATTTTGTTTGTCTGACAGTCTCCTGTGGTCCAGGTTGGCCACAGATTCACAATGGAGATGAGGATGGCTTTGAGTTTAATTTTATCTTCCTGCCTGCACTTCCTGAGGTTAGGGTTAGAGATGTATGGCCATACCACATCTATAGTAGCTCTTAACTAGTTAGGAGTCTCTGAATTAACTGCTGCCTGCAGGGCGCTGGGCGTGGGGAAATAAAAGGGGTGGGAGAGATAACTCGAGTCCCACCAGAGCTCTGGGGCTCTGGACTGGCAGACACAGAAGACTGCCTGGGGACCCCATGGAACCACAGCAGGACAGGTGTCGGGAGCGTGTTAGGCCGCTGGACTCCACGGGGGTTTGGAGGAGAGGCGTAGTCTCAGCTCTCTGGCACCACAGACTGCTGGATAGGGCAGGAGAGTCAGCTCTGGGGTCTCAGGGCCTCACGGAGGCCAGAGACAACAGATTCTCAGTCTCAGACACCCCCACCCCCCAGATACCACTAGATGTCAGGGAAGAGCTGAGAACAAAGTGGGGGCCTCAGAGGCAGCTTGGTCAGCTCTGGGGCTGAAGGGAGAAAGAGCAGTGGGGAAGGCACTGAGTGGTTTCTGGGCAGGCGAGAATCTGGCTAGCTTGGGTTGGCTGGGGCTGTGGTTAGAGCACAAGAAGGCCTCCCAGCGGGAGGTTAGATGCCTTTAGAGGGGAATCTGCTCCATTGCTCTAGCCCAGCAGATCCTGATGAGAAGGTCCATGGTTTCTCCATGTTTATTGTAGAAAGGCAGAGAGGAGCCGGGCGTGGTGGCGCACACCTGTAATCCCAGCACTCGGGAGGCAGAAGCAGGCAGATTTCTGAGTTCGAGGCCAGCCTGGTCTACAGAGTGAGTTCCAGGACAGCCAGGGCTACACAGAGAAACCCTGTCTCGAAAAACAAAACAAAAACAAAAAACAAGAGGAGGAGGAGGAGGAAGAAGAAGAGGAGGAGGAAAGAGAAAGAAAATACCACCTGCCAAACACACCTCTCCTAAAGAGGAAACTTGGTTATGTGGCTGAGGTGGGAAATGTGTGCCTCGTCTGGGATTTCCTGAGGTCACATATGTAAGACAGTGTGTGTCAGGCCTAAGTGCTCCACGTGCTGAGTGACTGGTTAGTCCTCTGCTCTCTCTGAACTCAGCGGTATCATCATCTCAGACTGTCAGATGGATCAGGCGAGGTTAAACTGTCCTACCAACAGAGCAGGAGCCTGAATCCTGCCAATCTGATGCCAGGGGCCGGACAATGAGAAGGCCCTCTCCTTATGTACAAACCAGATATTTGTACATAAATGTCTCTCAGTCGTTTGTCACAGGAAGTGCACACCTACTATGTTCTAGGTGTCACTTCCCCAGTAGTGAGAGAGACAAGCAGGAAATCCTGACTTGCTATTTGTTAATGGAGACTGCTTTCCAAATCCGTACTTTCTGGTTCAGTGTAAGGGAAAACCAATTAAAAAAAAAATAATGAGGTTTAATTGAGCTGATATTTGCAATGTCCTGTTAATGCAGCTGAAAAGGGCTCAGGAAGTCTTTAGTGTCTTATGTGTGCTAAGGATTCTGGGAAGTGAGCAGAGGGTATGAAAGCAGGCGGACATAAGAGCTTGGCTCTTGAGGAGCAAATCTGGCCTCTACCCACGTGCAAGCAGTTTAATCCTGTGAAGAACTCTTTTGTCCCTGAAGCTATTTCTGCTTGTGAAGTGGGCCTCACCTGGACAGATGAGACAGAAGCTAGCGCCTAGGGTCATGAGGGAACAAAGCTAGCTCTCTGCTAACCACAAAGATTACAACCAGGCAGCTGTGATTTTGATCACAGTGGAATGATGGTGACACCTAGTGGCCATTCTAGGCTCCTGCGCCATCAGCTGGAAAGTGGATCAGAGTCCTGCAATAAGCAGCTTCAGACCCAGCCTGTTTTAGACTCTCAAATTCCACAGGTCACCACAGTAATGTTCACTAGCCCTGGGAATTGGCCACTTCACGAGATAGCATGTGGGGGACACAGGGTGGGAACTGGCTGGGAGGTGATAGTCACTGATTTTTGTCTTTCTGAGACCGTTTTGCTCAGTAGCCTGAGCTGGCCTTGAGCTCACTATCCCCCTGCCTCAGCCTAAGGTGCTCACCACCATCCTGGCAACGTAGATGAATTTCTGCTGTGGCGATGAGGAGACTGGACTGATTAAGATCTCCAGAGGCTTGGGGCTGGAGAGATGGCTCAGCAGTTAAGAGCACCTACTGCTCTTACAGAGGTCATGAGTTCAAATCCCAGCAACCACATGGTGGCTCACAACCATCTGTAATGAAGTCTGATGCCCTCATCTGGTGTGTCTGAAGAGAGCTACAGTGTACTTATATATATAATAAATAAATAAAATCTTAAAAAAAAAAAGATCAAAGCCGGGCATGGTGGTGCACGCCTTTAATCCCAGCACTCGGGAGGCAGAGGCAGGAGGATTTCTGAGTTCGAGGCCAGCCTGGTCTACAAAGTGAGTTCCAGGACAGCCAGGGCTACACAGAGAAACCCTGTCTCGAAAAACCAAAAAAAAAAAAAAAAGTTATTATAGGGCTGGAGAGATGGCTCAATGGTTAAGATCAGTGACTACACTTCTAAGAGGTCCTGAGTCCAATTCCCAGCAACTACATGGTAGCTTACAACCATCTAGAATGGCATCTGATGCCCTCTTCTGGTGGGTCTGAAGACAGTGACAGTGTACTCACATAAAAAACAAATAAATAAATCTTTTTTTTAAAGTTGTTATAACCATCTTGCAATCCTACCTTTGTTTTAAAAGGTTGTTATGACTACCTGTTGCTATGACAATGTTGCAATTAGGACTTTGTGTCAGGAGGTCATTATGACTAACGTGTTCTGCTCCTGTAATACAACCCATTTGTAAACCCCTACCCCTGAGCTATAAAAACCCTGTCTTCCTCACATCCAGTGCTGACCCCGCAAACACCACCCTAGAGGGAGGCAGCTCGCGTACAGGAATAAAGAGCTTGCTTTCATCAACTCGGCCGGGATGATTTGGGCTGCTGGTCTTTCTCGTCCGGTCTTTGGGATTAGCGTAGTGTAGCAGACTGTGCCTGTGGAGCTCAGCTCCATGCCAGCCTCTCCTCTCCATTTTCTTCCTTCCAGATTTACAGCCTGCCTGTCCCAGGGTTTTCCTTTTAAACACTGATGCATTGTCCTCGAGTTTCTGTTTGTGTCTCTTCTTGATTTCTTTTTGTTTTTGTTTTTTTCTTTTGTTTTTCAAGACAGGGTTTCTCTGTGTAGCCTTGGCTGTCCTAGAACTCACTCTGTAGACCAGGCTGGCCTCGAACTCAGAAATCTGCCTGCCTTTGCCTCCCGAGTGCTGGGATTAAAGGCGTGTGCCACCACCACCAGGCTTGATTCTTTTTTTTTTTTTAATTAAGAAAACAAAAAACAGCCAGGCGTGGTGGCGCACGCCTTTAATCCCAGCACTCGGGAGGCAGAGGCAGGCGGATTTCTGAGTTCCAGGCCAGCCTGGTCTACAAAGTGAGTTCCAGGACAGCCAGGGCTATACAGAGAAACCCTGTCTCGAAAAAAAAAACCAAAAACAAAACAAAACAAAACAAAACAAGAACCTGCTGGACAGTGGTGGCACACATCTTTATCTCAGAACTCAGGAGTCAGAGGCAGGTAGATTTCTGAGTTCGAGGCCAGCCTGGTCTACAGAGTGAGTTCCAGGACAGCCAGGTCTACATAGTGAGACCTTGTCTTGGAAAACTGCAAAGAGGGCTGGAGAGATGGCTCAGAGGTTAAGACTGCTCTTCCAGAGGTTCTGAATTCAATTCCCAGCAACCACATGGTGGCTCACAACCATCTGTAATGGGATCTGATGCCCTCTTCTGGTGTGTCTGAAGACAGCTACAGTGTACTCATATAAATGAAATAAATCTTAAAGAAAAAAAAAAGAAAGAAAGAAACTGCACAGTCTACAAAGTAAGTTCCAGAGAAGTCAGAGCTATACAGAGAAACCTTGTCTAGAAAATCCCCCAAATAATAATAATAATAATAAAATAAAAAGATTAACATACCTCACACAGAACATAACAGGATATATGATCAGCATGACCTTGCTCTGAGTCAAGTTATTTTTCTGTGTCATGACTGGCTGGCATGTTACAGCAACAATATGAAATAGCTGGCAGGCATTGGCTACAGCTATTCTGGGGGCAGGCAGACCTCTCAACAGATTTTTTTATTTTTATTTTTATGTATGAGTGTTTTGCTTGCATGCGTGAATGTGCTCTTGGAGATCAGAAGAGGGCATTGAGTCCCCCAAAACAGTAATCACAGACAGGTGTGAACCACCATGTGTGCGCCATGAACCAAATCCCGGTCTGCGGAAGGGCAGGTGTTATTGCGGAGCCACCTCAGAGCCTCTCGCTGTATAGCTTGACATAATGGACAGTCAGCCACTCTTGTCCCTGTAATGTGAACCATTCGCTCTGAAGGGATAGCATTTGAGTAATGATCTCCGTCTGATTTGGTGGTGGTAGAAGAGCCATAAAAAAATCCATGGCTCCAGCCGGGCTCCAGCATTCGGGAGGCAGAGGCAGGTGGATTTCTGAGACATTGTGTCCCTTAGAGATAGAATTACACGTGTTTAGTGAGCCACCTGATGTGGGTGGTGCGTCCTTGACAGAGCGGCCAGTGCTCTCAGCGACTGCTAACCACTGAGCCATCTCACTCAAGTTCTTACAGATGGTTAAAACGCGGCGGGCCTCGAGCTCCAGGTCACACCAACGCTAGCAAGACCCTTCCGCGAGTCGTCGCCAGGGGGCGCGCGCGGACAGGAAGGAGGCGCTTCGCGCTTTGACCCTTGGCACCGCCCGTCGCAAAGGTAGCGCGGGAAAGTCTGAGCCGACAGTGGCGTGCCTGCCGGGGCTGTCTGCAGTGATGGAGGAGGTGGAGGCTGAGGAGCCGCAGGAGTTCTCTCACCGGCAGGTACAAAATAAACGGGGTCCCAGCAAGGGTAGGACGCGAGGTCTTGGGACAGGGAAAGGCCCCGAGTCCCTAGCCGGCCTCCGCGTGTGCGCATGCGTCGCTCGGCTGCAAAGACGGGGTGCGGTCCGCCGAGCCTGCGTCTTGCTCGCCGGAGTCGGGGTTCCGGCATCGGGAGAGGATGGCGCTTGGAGGAGCGTTTGCCCAGCATGAGGGAATCCGTGGGTTCGAGTCCCAGCACCGCACCTACCGGGCTTGGTGGTGAATGACTGTGACCCCAGCACGGAGCGGGGTGTGTGTGTGTGGAAGCGACGGGCTTGGGGTGGAGGCAGAAGTCAGTTTAGGGTCATTTTCAGCGACATACGGAGTTCGAGGCCAACCGGGATTACGGGAGGCCCTGTCTCAAAAGAGGGCCCGGTGGTGGCGGTGCACGCCCTTAATCCCAGACTGAGGCAGGGACATCTCTGAGTTCGAGGCCAGCCTGGTCTACAGCGTGAGTTCCAGGACAGCTAAGGCTACACTGAGAAACCCTGTCTCGAAAAAAACAAAAACAACAAAACAAAACAACAAAAGAGGCTGGGGATAGCGCGAGTGAGGGTGAGAGAGATGCAGGAGAGACACAAAGACTGATTCAGGGGCTGAGGCAGGAGTTTTAGATAAGTTAAGTACCTAGAGAGACCCTGTCTCAGGAGCCGGCGAGGGCAGTGCGTGGGGGCTCAGGCCTTTAATTTCAGGAGTCAGAGCGAGCGGTGTCTGTGAGCTTGAGGCTAGCCTGGTCTACATAGTGAGACCTGAGCCGAGCTGTGAGCACCCAAGCGGCCATCTGTTTTCACTTTGCAGCTTGCTTTTATTTCAGTGGTTCTCAACCTGTGGGTTGCGACCCCAATTAGATATCCTGCCTAATTAATTAATTAATTTAAAAAAGGGGCCGGTATACAGAGTGAGTTCCAGGACAGCCAGGACTACACGAGAAACCCTGTCTCGAATAAAAACAAACAAGCAACCAAACAAAAAAAGATATCCTGCTTATCTGATAATTATGATTCACAACACTAGCAGAGTTACAGTTATGAGGTAGCAATGAAATAATTCTGTGGTTTATGTAGTAAAATTAAATATTAGAACAATTTTACGAGCCAGGCGGTGGTGGCGCACGCCTTTAATCCCAGCACTCGGGAGGCAGAGGCAGGCGGATTTCTGAGTTCTAGGCCAGCCTGGTCTACAGAGTAAGTTCCAGGACAGCCAAGGCTACACAGAGAAACCCTGTCTCAAAAAAACCAAAAAAAAAAAAAAAAAAAAAAAAAAAGCCTCATGCTGTATGTAGCATGTCCAGTCCCCTCCCACCCCCTCCACCCCGCCTACGAGCTCATGCTGGACCATGTCTCCCCCACTCAGAACTCAGAAATCCGCCTGCCTCTGCCTCCCCAGTGCTGGGACTAAAGGAGTTAACCATAACCCATCTTGCCACACACACTGTTTTTGTTTTGTTTTGTTTTGTTTTTTGACAGAAAAACAAAAAGGTAGCCTTGGCTAGCCTGGAAATCACAGATCCACCTGCCTCTGCTCCCCAAACTCTGGGATCAAAGGTGTGTGACACCATGTCTGGAAGGCTTGCTTTCATTTAATTCCATTTATTTATTTATTTAATGAATGTATATAAATATACTGTAACTGTCTTCAGACACACCAGAAGAGGGCATCAGATCCCATTAAGCTCAGGACCTCTGGAAGAGCAGTCAGTGCTCTTAACCACTGAGCCATCTCTCCAGCCCCCCCCCCCGCTTTTTTTGTTTAATTTAATTTTTTTTTTAAGATTTATTTTATTTATTATATGTAAGTACACTGTAGCTGTCTTCAGACACTCCAGAAGAGGGCGCCAGATCTCGTTACGGATGGTTGTGAGCCACCATGTGGTTGCTGGGATTTGAACTTATCACCTTCGGAAGAGCAGTCGGGTGCTCTTACCCGCTGAGCCATCTCACCAGCCCCTTGTTTAATTTAATTTTATTATTACTTTTTTTGTGGTGCTAGGGATTGAACTGGGTACCTGCTAGGCAAGCGCTCTGCCTCTGAAGTACATGGCTGGGGCCTTTTTTGCCCCTGTATTCTCAGCTCTTAGAAGACAGTAAATTCTTACCGATTAAATGGGGTTGGAAAGATGAGTTTGAAGTTTGCATCTCGTCTCTGGTGTACCTCCCGAGGACCCCGACGCCCACTCAACCAGCATTCTTGGCATGAAGGCAGTATCAAGCAAGGTAGTCAGGGTCCTGCCCTGGAGTTTAGGGTCTGGCGATTTAGCCTCCAGGTCTGCAAGCTGGAAGATGGAAGGCCGCAGCTCAGCAGGCCCGGGGCAGACAAAACTTCCCTGAGCCAGGTGTGGCCATAAAGATTCGTATCCTGTTCCCATCCCTACCGGAAAGAGGGTCTTCTCCCTCTGAGTCTGATGATGGTTTTGTCTTTGCCAAAGGCCTGGGTTTCCCTTGCCTGATGGCTGAGCAGATGAGGGGTTAGGAGACAGGTTCCTAGCTCATCTGTCTGGCCAAACAGCTCTGCAGTTGACCCTGCTCTTGCCTAGGTAGTGCGTACTTGCTGGTGTTTTGGATTCAGGTGTCAGTCACCACGCCTGCCTCAGCTCTGTCTTCAGATATCATATAGTGCTTCCCTCCAGACAGAGCAGCTGTGACTACTTGGGAGACCCTCACCTGATCTCCGTCACCCTTCTGTGCCTCCCAGCCAGCCATGTGTACTTCTGTGTTACCTTCCATGCCGGGTGAGGCTCCACAGTCCTGTGGCTGCTCTGTAAATGCACCCTATAAACTCGTTGGTTCCCCAGGATGGACTTGGGTGGAGTGATCCTTTCTTTGGCTGGTGCCCTGTAAGGAGGGGTCGTTTGTTTCCATCTCCCCAGGAGAGGAGGGCACACTCAGTGGAGAGACCAAGCAGGGCTGCTGTTCACCTGCTTGGAGTCTCTTCCCCTGTTCCCTTTCTTGGTAGTCTTGGCTTAGGGATAAATGAGATTTTTTTTTTTTTCTTCCCAGTATTTAAAAGGGTTTCTGGGGCCTAGAAAAACGGCTCAGCTCAGGTTAAGAGCACTGACTGCTCTTCCAGAGGTCCTGAGTTCAGTTCCCAGCAACCACATGGTGGCTCAGGATCATCTGATGCCCTCTTCTGGTACATCTGAGGACAGCGTGGTTTACTCACATACAAAAAAGAAGCTAAGAAATCTTTAGAAAGGAGGGAGAGGGTTTCTGAGGACTAGGGGTGTGACTCAGTGGAAGTGTTTGCCTAGTGTGTCAGTGTCGGCTGCGCAGGGAGGGTGGAGGCTTCTAGGGACTCGGAACAGAGGGATGGGAGCTTTCTGTCTTTGTGCAGCCACTTTCAAGCCACAAACTGCTTTCTCATTGTATTCCCCAGAAGGGCCTAAGTGAGCAGGGCCTGGGCACCGACTGAGGCCTGAGGGGCGGCTGAGGCCGGGGCAGGCAAGCCCTGGTGTCACATCTCCTCTTTGACTGTCACAGATTATCTTTATGTGACCTAAATCATAACCATTAGCTGAAAGTCACTTTTCCCCAAGTCACACTCCAGAGAGTGTCATAACTGATCAGTACACTTAAGTGTCACTCAGCCGGGATGGAGAGCACAGTGGCAGTGGCCGGGCAGCCCTCTCCGTGATCTTAATCTCAGGACTTTGGTTTCCCCCCCGCAGAGGCTGAAGGCGGCGGTTCACTACACGGTCGGCTGTCTCTGCCAGGAGGTCGAGCTGGACAAACAGGTGCACTTCAGCAAACAGACCATCGCGGCGATCTCCGAGGTGACTTTTCGACAGTGTGGTACGAGGTCACTGCCTTTTTCTGTGGGATTTGCCTGGGACCAGTGTGGTAGGAGCTGAGGTGTGTCACACACACACACACACACACACACACACACACACACACACACACACGGCTCCTGCCGCCCCTAGCCGGTCAGGTTGTCCTGTCGTGACAACGCTAGGCATCAGCACCTTGTTTAAACTTCTCCAGCAGCTGGGACATTGGACACTGTCCCCATTCTCTCCTTCCCTGGGGTGTGTAGCAGCTGAACCCATGTTAGGCTCTTGCTTCGCTTGAGAGGAGGGCAGTGAGTGTCCTCACAAGCTATAACTTGGAGCAGAATTTAAAGGATGGTCCTTTATAGGGATCAAAGGGGTCCCCATAGTCAGGATAAGTCTTAGAAGGGGGGTTACTGGGAAGGACAAGGAGGGGTCCGTGATTTTAAAAAGCCAGCGCTGTGCTGACTAGAAGCCAATATTTCACTCCTGAAGGTGGAGATAAACCAGCTAAAATCTATTTTTTTTCTCTCTCTTTCAGAAAGTTTTGCCAAAGACCTTGAAATGTTTGCCAGGTGGGTAGAGAAGCTGACAGTGTAATCTGAGGTCCACTGACATCATTGTCCGCATCTGTTGGTGTATTTTGGGGTTCTTCCTTTCTGGGGGTGGGGTTGTGGCTGATCATGATGCCACAGGGGATTAACATCTGCTCCGAACACGTCAGATCGCCACAGTATTTCTGAGTTTTCTCTTTTTTTTTTTTTTTTTTTTGAGACAGGGTTTATCTGTATAGCCCTGGCTGTCCTAGAACTCACTTTGTAGAGCAGGCTGGCCTTGAACTCAGAAATCCACCTGCCTCTGCCTCCCAAGTACTGGGATTAAAGGCGCGTGCCACCACCGCCCAATTTCTGAGTTTTCTTGCTGGTCTCCAAGTGACCCCACTCCAGCTAACAGAGGTATGAGTTGCATCCCCAGGACTCTGCACATGTGTGGCTGCCTGTTTTAAAAACTGTTCCCTGGGACAGTTTGTTTGTCTGGGTCTGGGAGCTCAGGGGGCCGGTTCCTCCCTGGGAGGGGCCTTGTGTCACAGCCCTGATTGCTTGCAGGTGTACAGAGAATGACTGGCAGGGGCTTTCATCTGCATTTGCCATGAGGAAGATATAATCTTCCCAGGAAGTGGGGGAGGCGTGCTTCCACCCGAGCTCTTACCAGTGATTTATTTCCTCTCGTCAATTAGCACCTCAGGTGATTTGAAACCATTGCTTTTCTGCAGCCGTGGGCATGACTGAGGCCCCTGCTCTCTGCATCTGTTCTGCCCCGCCTCACAGCGGTCCTCTGCAGTCTGTTTCTGGGATGGATATTTTCAGTGCATTACGTAGTGTGTTCTTGAGGGCTCTAAGCCTTCCCTTTCCCCGTCTATATTAATCAGTCCCTAAAGCCCGCTCAGTATCATCCATCGCATACCCAAGCAGGATAAGGCAGTGGTGTGGGATGCCGGGAGCTCCCTCGGCTGCTGCTCGTTTGTGCCTGCCGCTCGGTCCATGACACTCCGGTTGCCTTCACTTCCCCTTCTCCTGTTAGCTGTAGAAGTCAATGGAGTTTTGTTGTTGTGGTTTTTTTTTTTTTTTTTTTTGGTTTTTCGAGACAGGGTTTCTCTGTATAGCCCTGGCTGTCCTAGAACTCACTCTGTAGACCAGACTGGCCTAGAACTCAGAAATCCGCCTGCCTCTGCCTCCCGAGTGCTGGGATTAAAGGTGTGCGCCACCATGCCCGGCTGTAGTTTTTTAAAAAATACTTTTGTGGGGCTAGTGAGATGGCTCAGCGGGTAAGAGCACCTGACTGCTCTTCCGAAGGTGGTAAGTTCAAATCCCAGCATCCACATGGTGGCTCACAACCATCCGTAACGAGATCTGGCGCCCTCTTCTGGAGTGTCTGAAGACAGCTACAGTGTACTTACATATAATAAATAAAATAAATCTTAAAAAAAAAAAAAACTTTTGTGTAGTTCCAGTAGTATGCTGGGCGTGGTGAGGACAAGCCTGTAATCTTGGTGCTTGTAAAGTTGAGGCAGGAGGATCACAAGTTCAAGATTGGTCTGGGCTACCTAGTGAGGTTTTGCAAAAAAAAAAAAAAAAATCCAGAAACTGGGGGTGGAGAGGTGGCTCAGTGGTTACGTATATGCAAGAAGAACACTCATACACAAAATCTACCCAATATGCCTTCCTCCTTTGTGTGCAGTGGTTTGCTAGAGTTGGGCCTTGAACTTGACTGGGGGAGCGTCTGCTATCCATAGCAATGGCTGGTGTGTGGGGTCCCCGCTCCTGCAGCCAGGACGGCACAGATTAAAATCCGGCACAGATACCGGGCACTGGTGGAAAGGTAGAGGGTATTGACCTTGCTGCTGCCGCCCAGTGGACAGCAGGGCTTTGCTGACGTCCAAGGGTTGGTGTCTTGGCTCGTTACCTCACTCATTCTATTGTGGCTGCTGCCTGATGCTTTCAGTTCGCAGAGACGGACCACTTAGTCATCTTTGCTTGTCGGAAGTTTGACTGTGAACCTTTATGTTTCGTTCAAACTTTAATATCACATGTTCTATGACTTGCTCCTGCCCTTTCTGCAGACATGCAAAAAGAAGCACGGTCACCACAGAAGACGTAAAGCTCTTAGCGAGGCGGAATAAGTCACTGGTGAGAGATGAATTTCTTCCCTCACTCCCCTGCCGCCCCCCCCCCCCCCCCCCCCCCCCCCCCCCCCCCCCCGGAATACATTATTCCCAATTAATCACTTGAAGGCGCATGGTTATTCCTCGGGGCACCTTGCATTAGAAACTAGAGATGGCTGAGGCGTTGAGACCTGCCTGTAATTTATGGTTCTCCTTTCATTATGATGGATCTCGCAAAGCCAATTTGAAATTTTCTAATCAGCTCTCTCTGGATTCCATAATTTACCTTTTTTGTAATATCTCAAAACTTCGGTCCCATGATTCATTTACAGTATGATGTCACAGGTTAGTCATAGATTAGTCTCTGGGGATGGCCTCCTTGTGGTGCCTTTGCCCCAGAGCTAGGGATTGAATCTAAGGCATTATGCACATCAGACAAGTGGTATACCACTGGCTGTGTGTCCACCCACCCCCTTGTCTGCTTCTTGTTTGTAAAGCTTATTATTATTTTTAATGTGTATGAATGTTTGGCTTGCATGTATCCATGTATACCATATGCTTGCTTGGTACCATTGGGGGTTCAGGAAATGGTCTCAGATACCCTGGGACTGGAGTGAAACAGGTGGTCATGGACCACAGTGTGGGTGTTGGGAATCAGACCTGGGTCCTCTACAAGAATAATAAGTACTGTTAACCACTGAGCCATCTCTCCAGCCCCCTTTCTTGTTTTGAGACAGTCATGCTGAATTATACAGGCTAGTCTTGAACTTGACTTTTAGATCAGGTAGGCTTTGAACATGAGCTCCTCCTCCTCCTCTGTCACCATCCCAGGAGCCTGGTTTACAGGTGTGCTACCCCAGGCAGGCCATACCTGCAGTTCTGATGGACCAGGGGTGGACAGAAGTCTGCAAGGCTGGTTATGCAAAAGAGAGCACGATTTCTATTTTTTCACATGTCAAGAGTCATTTTGACCAAGCAGTCATTTTTGAGGTGAAGACACTTGACACTTTGAGGTGCCAGCGTCACCTAGCTGTGGCTGCCAGCAGATCTGGACCACAGCGATCCTGCCTGGTCTCTGCACTTTGCATGATTTTCCCGCCACAGGAACGAGGATTTGACTCTGTCTCCATTTCCCGGATAGTTCGTGCTCAATAGATTACTCAGTCAATGAATTTCCACCCAGTTCTTTTGGAATGCTGGAGAAGGCATAAGTTTTTGTGATGATTTTGGGGGGGGGGGGTGTAAAATGGTTTATAGACAGATTTAAAGACTTAAATATAGTTTTGCTTTTTGTATATATACATAGCTAAAATACATTACAGAGAAGAATGAAGAGATTGCTCAGCTTAACCTGGAACGAAAGGCCAAGAAGAAAAGAAAGCCGGAAGTTGAAAGCAGGAGCTCTCGGGAGCCTACAGCTGAAGAGCTGGGCGGGGCTGAGGAGCTGGGCGGGGCTGAGGAGCTGGGCGGGGCTGAGGAGCTGGGCGGGGCTGAGGAGCTGGACAGCGAGAGCTAAGGCCTTCATCTCATCAGGAAGCAGTGCTCGCTGCGAGGGCAGTCTGCAGGGATGAGGACTGACATTGGAAAGAATGACCCCAAGTGTGTAGGCAGCTTTTCATGCTGCCTGTTTGAAGTCATTCTCGGCAGAAGCTTAGAAGCTGGGAACTCCTGCAAAGTCACTAGGCACACATCACTGGGCACAGGAAAGGCTTGCACTTGGGTGGCACAGCGTGACTTGTGACTGGCAAAGTGGGCTTAGCAATCAGCCATGCTGGCTGCCGGGGGTGAGCTTAGTCCTTCACTGTTTATGTCCCAGGCCAAATGCGAGTCTCGGAAGGGTGAATAAATAAATAAAGCTGTTTGCTGAGCCCAGCTGCTGTGGTTTCAGGGCTCAGCCTCCATCACCGGCGACAGGCGGTCCATGGGAATAAAATTTCTTACTCTTCAGGGGTGATTTCAGAAGCAGGGTTTTTGTGACTTTTCTAGCAATTCTATGTAATTAAGCCTTGGCTCTCCCGAGGAGATGTCTGCTTGAAGGGAAAGTCTAGACTGTCCCAAGGGCCCTGTTCTACTGTTGCTGTGTCCTGAAGGCTGTAAAGTTGAACACCTGCTCTCTTTCCCTTATAGAGTGGTAGGGGTGCAGAGGGATAGCTCACTGGGTATAGGCAGAGCCTGATGGCCTGAGCGTCACCCCATGGTGGAAGAGAGGGCATGTTTTCCTTTGGAAGGGCCGACTTTCAGTCGCTTCGTTTCAGCCTTGATCCTTCCTGGGATCTTGGTGTTCTCTAGGGTCTGATGGGGTTTCAGATCTGTCTGCATGTGATCTATCCCTCACACCCCCACAATTCTGAACCTGGACCTGTCAAGGGCCAGGAGGTGGCCCAGGACTTTCTCACTGTCTTGGGAAGGAAGTGGGCTGTCAGCTGGCCAAGTCCAGGTTTCTCAGGAAGTGACTGTGACCTATACAAAGAAGGCATCCCTTACACTTGGCCAGTCTATTGACTTGCATGCCTAAATTTTCAAAAATGGTATCTATGACGGGGAGAGGGAGGGGAACGTGTGGTGTGTGCTACAGTGGGAGTGTGGGTCAGAGGTCAAGTTTGTTAGGAGCTAGAGTATTCTTACAGTTTACCATTATCTGGGTTCCAGGGTGGAGCTGCAGCTTACCAGGGTTATACTGCAAGTGTGTGTTCAGTGAACCATCTTCCTGGCCTTGTTTCTATCTTTTTTTTTTTTTAAGAAATATGCAAACTATTTGCTGACCTGGGGACCTTGGAAAGCCCTAGACCAGGAACTCTGCAAGTGTGCATGTCACTGAGATGCGGAGGACAGGGTCCTTGTCACCAAGATGCCGAGGACAGTGATTGTGTCACTGAGATGCAGAAGGCCCTTGGTCCAGTCTCTCTTCTGCATCCGCATCTATACTTGAGTGAGTCCAAAGGTCTGGCTCCGGGGCAGAGGGCAGTCTGAGACACACTCTTGGTTCATCCTTCCTTGCGACCTGGTGAACACAGGGGCTGCCCTGTGTCCCCGTGTCTTCTCTGCACCTGGTTTCTTCTGCTCTTAGCAGATTCATACATACCTGCTTTTAGCTCTGGGGATGGACATAAGTGTGGTAGGCACGTGCTGGGCTGAGCTGCATCCCAGCTTTCGCATGAGTGAGGTCCCACATCTTCAGCTCTATTACCCAGGCCTGATTTCATATCTTGTTAAATCACCCAGCTTTGTTCTGATGGCTTCCTGCTTGCCACAGGCACAATCACAAGGAAGCAGAGCTTAGAGCAAGCGTGCACGTGTTCTAAAATAAGAGCAGATTCACTCCAAACACAGGAAAAGTCCCGAGTCTTTAATTAAGGGGCTAAATCCAACCCCACAAATGTTTCTTTCTGTGAGAGCTGATTGCTCCGGCTTGTGCGTCACTGAGTGAGTGTGGAGAGGCGTGCAGGTTTTCAATGAACATGTGCAGACCCCCAAGCAGGTGGTGCTAGAGCTTAAAACGCCACAGAAGAGACCCTCATCCTTCAAGCACAGACCTCAGGACCTCCGAGGATGATGGGTGGCCGCGGCACAGGAGGCAAATGGCCGTCAGCTTTCAGGCTGCTGCTGCTCTGGGGGGTCGCAGCCTCCGCCCTTCCCCTGGAGAGCAGTCCCACTGGCCAGGACAGTGTGGTGAGTACAGTCCCCACTCTTCCACAGGCTAGCCTGCTCAGTTGTCTCTGTAATTCTGACCACTAAGTGAGTTGTCCTGCATGCTGTGTTCTGTGTTGTGGTGTGTGTGTGTGTGTGTGTGTGTGTGTGTGTGTGTGTGTGTCCCCAGGATTCTACAATGCCCCATTCAGCCCCCAGGTCCCTGTTTGCTTTCAATTCTAGCCTATATCAGTCCATGGACTTCTCTCTGCTGGTGTCTGCTTTGGCTAGACTTGGAGGCAGGGATTGCTTCTGGCTGTCACGGTGCTTCTGCGGCTTCCGCCGTTATTGGGCACACGGACTCCCAGAGCCTTAATTTATATACACAGCTCCGCTCTCAATCACTCAAATAATTCCTGTCCTCTCATTATTCATGGTGTAAATGTTATAATTTCATCAAATGATTTACTTTCTCTTTTTTCCATTTTTGAAAAAGTTCCAAGAAAGAGTCCATAAAGTTGACCATTAAAAATGGATTTTTCTTTGAGATTACAAGATGAGTTTCAGATGGGTCACTTATCATCAGAACACTCCTAGAAGCTTCCCAAGGAGTTTGAAAGAAGGACCAGACTTAGTGTGTGTTCTGATTTCTGAACATCCAGGAGGATGTCTGAAGATGGGAGAGCCTGTGGACCCAGGGCATCTCAGCTGACCGCCATTTTCCTAGTCTCATAGCTGAGGACCTCAGCACAGATTATAAAGTAGAAGTAACTAACAGCTTTTGATTTGTTTTCGAGACTAGCCCAAGCTCACAGTACTCTATCTGCTTTTGCCTCCTGACTGCTGAGGCCAAAGGCCTCTGCTACCATGCCTGACAAAATCAGCTTACTATTATTATTATTAATATTATTATTTGGACTGGTCTGTTTTCCTCGGCTGAGCGGTTTCTTTAGAGTCCCTCTGACTGTGACTGAGGGAGTGTGGTTTGAAGGAGCAGAGGCTCTCTGACTGACTCTGAGGGAGTGACTGACTCTGAGGGAGTGTGGCTTGTTAAGGAGCAGAGGCTCTCTGTGGGAGAGTGAGAGGCTTTTCCCTCCTTTGTTATCTGCTTCTCTAACACAGCAGGAAGCCACCGAGGGGAGGAGGAGCAGCCTTCTGACTTTCCTTGCCTGGTGGCACGAGTGGGCTTCCCAAGCCAGCCCCAGCACCCCTGAGCTGTCTAAGCGCCAGGAAAGGCCACCCCCCCATCAGCCCCCACACCGGGATAAAAAGCCCTGCAAGAACTTCTTCTGGAAAACCTTCTCCTCCTGCAAGTAACCCCACCCTGGCCACCCTGGGAAATGCCACCCTGTGAGATGCCACCGTGCCCTGAATAAAGACTCTGTCAATCAGCGGGGAGCTTTCTTCTTATTCAGCTTTGCCTTCCGTGCCCTGTGGTGTGAAAATCACTGAATATCGGTAATGACAACAGGTCAGCTAAGGGACTGGAGATTCAGAGAATCAGCAGAACACATTGGGCTTCTGTCCCCTTCCTGGTGCCTTGTCTTCTCTCAGTTGACGTGTATGCATGTGCGAGTGTGCGTGCTTGTGTGTGCGTGTGTGTGTCTAAGCTCAGGCTGGCCTCGAACTCCTATGTAGTCATGAATGACCTTAAAATGATCTTCCTGCCTCTACCTCAAGTGTGGGGAATATGTCCAGTTCAAGGCTGTGTATTTAAGAGTTCAAAATAAAGTTTATTTTTAGCTTTTGGAGGTAGGGTCTTACATGAAGCCCGGTTGGTCTTGAACTCCCAGCCTGTCTTGGTCTCTTGAGTGCTGGGTCCAACATGGAAAGTCTCTTCTAGCCTGAGGGTGGCAGAGAGCTTGCCCTGCGTCTGAATGTGATCCTCCGAAGACTGTGAACTTCGAGAGCAGGCTAGCAGCAGTGTGCAATGATTATTCCTCATATTTTAGCTAAAACTAATTTTAAAACTAACGTTATGCTATTAAGCTGACGCCATGCTGACATGCTTATAAAAGTTATATTCAAACTCGTTACACAGCTGTTTTAATTAGTAATATTAATTTGTGAGTTCTTTCCCCTGGTCGTAGCTTCAGTTTTACTTGGTGAGGAAAGATGTCTCCTAACAGGAGCTTCTCACTGGGCAGTGTGGTACCCTTGCATCCCGCATTCCATCCCACTTGCTTTTGGAGACAGACTCACTGTTTAGTGTTGGCTGGCCTGCATCTTTGTGTGCAGACTAGTCTAGCCTCCGATTCAAATTGATCCATCTATCTCTGCCTCTGTGGGCCGGGTGGGCCTCGGGGTGTGTGCCACCGTGTCTGACTTACCTTGACTTCTGAGACCAGGGGTCCCCCAAAGCTAGCATCCAGACTTTGTCCAGTGAAATACTTTATACACACTTGTCACGTTAGTTGAGAGATAGTTCTGTTTTCTATGATATAAGGGGACCAACTGCTGAACCCACAGCTAAGCAGGATTTTGGCCTCCAAGGAAGATGGGGGCAGGTTGCTATTGCCGAAATTAGCTTCAGTTCTCTCCCCTTGCCCTGAAATACTTTCTGGTTTATACACACCTAACTGTCGAGGCACACACATTAAGAGAAACACCAAGTGTGAAGGTTCTAGATGCTAAACTTGTCACTTGTGTGCACGTGGTGTCAGGAAAACTGTGGCATCTATCCCCCAACTCCCACCCGACCCCCACCCCTGCTGTTAGGTGCAGGGATCAAACTCAGGTCACCAGGGTTGGGAGCCACAGTCCTTACTGAGGAAGGGTGAGGTGGGTTAGGTGTGGCTGTGTAGGGCAGTAATCCCAGCCCTCAGGAGGTGGAGCCAAGAGGATTGCTGGGAGCTCAGGACCTGCTTGGGTCTCAGACCCTGACTTACACCTTCTTCAAAAGACTCTGGTGCAGGGGGATTTCTGAGTTCGGGCCAGCCTGGTCTACAAAGTGAGTTCCAGGAAAAAAAAAAAAGACTTTGGTGACAGGTCAAGGCCCACTGCCCTAGGCTGATCTTTCAGTGTGTGGAGTGAGACTGGGACCCAACTCCTTACAGCTAAACTCAGTGCTTACAGATCTAGAATTCCTTAAGATTCTGAGAGTCAGGCCTAAAATGGGGAAGGGCCCAAGGCTGCTGGAGATGCCAGAGTTTTATCTCTGGACACTGGTAAGCAGACTCCAAATGTGATTGCAGACTTGGCTCTGGGTCCTAGAGCTGAGCTCAGTCATCCTAGCCAAATACGGCAACACGGCTGACACTTCTGCGCAGCAGCCTCGGGAGAACAGTACTGGGGTCCACGAGTTAGTGAAGGGATCCCAGTGAGAGGCTGGATAGTCTCCAGAAATTGGTCTTAGAGTTCTTGTTTTTTTGCTTTTTTTTTTTTTTCTAGAAGAAAGGTGTACTAGAGTGTCACTTGGAGTCTCCTCTGCACCATCTGTAAGACTGGACTTTCCCTTAACTGTGAGCCACTGTGAGTCCTGGAAATCAAACCCAAGTCCTCTGGAAGAGCAGCCAGTGTTCTTAACTGCCAAGTCATCTCTCCAGCCCCTAAACTCTCTTCTCTGCTGCCTTAGTCATGGAGCTTTGTTGCAGCAATAGTAACGTAGCTAAGCGAGTCGCCAGGCTAGCTGTGAGCCATGCAGTCATGTTGAGATGAGCCTTCGCTTCCAGCCTTCTTGCTTTCATCTCCTGGATGCTGAAGCTGCAGGTCCGCTTCACCACGCTCGGTTTATGTGATGCTTGGTGCGTGCTAGGCAAGCGCTCTGTCAACCAAGCTAAGCCCTGAAACTTCTTAGAAGGTTAAAGAGGGTAGTTTGATCTAGTATGGTAGTGCAGATCTATAATCCCCAAGCTTGGCAGGCTGACGTTGGAGGATTCTGAGTTCCAGGCCAGCCTAGGCTATATGAGGAGAATTATCTCAAAAAGAAAATAAAACACAAGAAAAAAAATTTTTTCCTGTGCATTAGCCTGTTGGTTCACTTCCTTGGGACTGCAGAGCTGTCTCTTCATGGTTCTGGCATCTGGAAATGTAGTGTATTGGCCAGAGTGGGGGGAAAATGAAAAATCCACTCATTTTTTTTTTTCTCTTGCTTTTACCCAGAAATTAAAGGCTGGTGAGTGGTAATTAGCAAAGCTCCTGTCAGAGCCAATTGCTTAACAGGGACCGACATTCTGACTGGCGTCCACAGAGCTGAGTAAGGTTAATGCAGAGTTCACCAGTGCCTGCTTAGGTTGACATTACTCTTTCCTACCTCCACAGGGAGACCTCACTCACCGTCTGGTTCTGGGCATACTGGCAAGTGGCTGCACTTCTCTTCTTGAAGGCTGGGCACCACGGCAGTGTGGAGAGGGCGGATAGCGTGGGATGGCCTCAGGCCTTAGCATCACTCCCATCCCATCTGTGACGGAGCTTCTCTTTCAATGTGGAGTGCAGACAGCACTCCTGCCTCACCCTCCTTACCCTGGGATGTGAAGGGACTGCTCACTGTCCTCAGTCTCCCATGGTACTTTATGTAATTTCTTCCACCTTGTTGATGGCTTTAGTACCTGGTGTACTGGCCTGGAGAGATGAGCCAGCCGAGGTGCTCAGTGAGCAAGCCTGGTGACTTCAACTTGTTCCCTGGAATTCACATCCCATCGCACCACACACACACTTTTTTTTCTAAAGATGGGGAGGGGCCAGAGAGATGTCTCCACAGTTAAGAGCACTAGTTGCTCTTGAAGAGGACCTGGGTTTGACTCCCAGAACCTACATGGTAGCTCACCATCATCAGTAGCTCCTGTTCCAGGGAATCCAACTTCCTCTTCTGATCTCTGTGGGTACCAGGCACACATTTGGGGCACAGCCATACCTATAACCACTCATACACATTAAAAATCTAAACATTTATAATAAATCTTTAAAAATGTCCAAGACAGGGGCTGGTGAGATGGCTCAGCAGGTAAGAGCACCCGACTGCTCTTCCGAAGGTGATAAGTTCAAATCCCAGCATCCACATGGTGGTTCACAACCATCCGTTACAAGATCTGGCGCCCTCTTCTGGAATGTCTGAAGACAGCTACAGTGTACTTACATATAATAAATAAAATAAATCTTTAAAAAAAAAAAAAAAAAAAAATGTCCAAGACATAGAATTGTTCCATATCCTTGAATTTGACATAGGCAGGCTGGCGGAGAGTTGTCAGACAGCACAGCAGCATTGTCCTGGCAGAGAGATTCTCCCAAAGACGTTCTGAAGAGACTATCATCTGTCCTCGGGTTACACATTAAATGTGTATGTTCCTAGAAATCCAGAAGCAGGGCAGTGGTGGCTCACAGCTTTAAGCCCAGCACTTGGAAGGCAGAGGCAGGCAGATTTCTGAGTTCGAGGCTAGCCTAGTCTACAAAGTGAGTTACAGGACAGCCAGGGTTATACAGAGAAACCCTGTCTCGAAAAAACCACACCAAACCAACCCAAAAATCCAGGATATATTAAAGCTAAAAGTAACTTTTAAAATCATGCTGGCACTTGGGAGGCACAGCTTTCCTTTTTGAGATGATTTTACCCAGGCTGGCCACAAATGATCCTCCTGCCTCAACCTCTCTAGCAGGTAGGTA
Organism: Mus minutoides; assembly: GCA_902729485.2. NCBI lineage: Eukaryota > Metazoa > Chordata > Mammalia > Rodentia > Muridae > Mus > Mus minutoides. Next base: position 1,386,292 of record LR749549.1, read on the forward strand.
ACAGGTACACTATAACATAGCTCCTGGCTTCTCGCAAGACTTGATCATGTTTCTCATCCACGCGGATGGGAATCTGTCTGGTGTGCAGCAAGAGGACTCAGCAGGCAAAGTGCTTCCCCCCAAGCCTCAATAACCAAGTCCATCCTTAGCGCCCACATGAGGAAGGGAAGAAAACCAATTCCTACAAACTGCCCTCCGCCCTCCACATTTGCTCTGAGCAACATGGATCTGTGTTCACTGCAAAGAGAGTAAATATAATCCCCAAAGCAAATACCTATTCAAAATTATTTTAGTTTGAAACCTAATTCTATTTAAAAAATTTTTTTTCTTTTTTCTTATTTAAGCCAGGTGCCCATCTCTGTAACCTTGGCTGACCTGTAGTTTACTATGTCAACAAGTGTGGCCTCAGACTCACAGAGCTCTGCCTGCCTCTGCCTCCCAAGTGCCAGGATTATTTTAAAACTTATTTTTAGCTTTAATATATCCTGGATTTTTAAACACACATTTAAGATGTAACCCGAGGACAGGTGGTAGTCTCTTCATAAATTAATTGCTTGGGGAAATCTCTGCCAGGACAATGCTGCTGTGCTGTCTGCCAGCCTGCCTGTGTCAAATTCAAGGCGATCTGATGCTAACACAAGCACCTGACTGCTTTGATGTGTTTGGTCACATACAGTGTAATATACACACTATTTGACTTCCCTTTGATTTGTGTACTGTTAGGCTCAGAGGGATTAGTGTTTCCGACAAACAAAGACAGCTGGATGATCAACCATGGCTTTTATTTAAGGATTTCGAGGCACTGCGAGGATGGGGGAGGGGACTACTGGCGTTAACATCAGCAATAGCTTTTATTTAAGAATTGAGGTACCACAAAGATGTGGGAAGAGCTGTTGATACTAATATTTGGAACTGGTGCTGTCAGGCACTACAGGATGTAAAACCTGCCGACAGACCTGCCTCCTGCTGTAGGAGGAGGCAGGTCAATCATGTTTATCTGCTCTGTGCACCCCACCTTCACCCCGACACTCAATGCTGCATCTCCTTGTCAATGTGAGGCCAGGGTGTGGTTCATTAGGGAGCACGTGTACAGCATCTATGAATGAAGCCCTAGCTCAATCCTCAGTACCCAGAACACACACACAGACACACACAGACAGACAGACAGACAGACAGACACACACACACACACACACACATGCATGAGAAGTGGGCTGGAGACTCTCGATAGCACAGTCTTCTCCCAGCCCGTGTAAGTTACATGACCCGTAACTAGGCGTCCTTTCCCTGAAAGCAGGCAGCCCTAGAGATTGCAGAAGTTGCAGAACTCTGAGCAGAAGCAGCGGAGAACTAGAAGTGCCCTGGTCTGCAGACAGCAACCTGAGTCGCATTGCAATGGGCTCACACTTAATGACTCTTTCTAACCCCTGCTGGCAAAACGTATTAGAAAATGGAACAGAGTTTCACAGTGGTAACAGCTTCACACCACTGAGTCAGATATTAGACACGGTGGGTTAGACTCCGTGTCCCTGGGGTCCCCAAATGCAGTGTGTGCCTTTAAGCAAATAGCAACTGCATTTATTAGCTTGAGAAGTTCATGGCCACAGTCACTGCTGCCTTTTCTCTACCCTTGTGTGTCTAAAACTCTATTGTTCAAGTTGTAGAGTGAGGACATCAAGTCCAAACTCTATGACAGGTTTTCACTGCCCTTGACCAGTACTTTCCCTTGGAAACTAAGACCTAACACACGCTAAGCACGTTCTGGGAGCTGGGAGGATGGCTCAGTGGTTAGGAGCACTGGCCAGGCTTCCAGAACAGCCAGAGTCAATTCCCAGCACCCACATGGCTGCTGAGAGCTGTCTGTAACTCCAGTTCCAGGGGACCTGACAATGTCTTCTGGCCTTCATGGACATGAGGTACACAGATATACATGCAGGCAAAACACTCCCACAGGTAAGAAAACAAAACGGAAATCCCAGTATAGTAAAGGAGGTAGAGGGGCATATGCACAGCTGTGAACCGCTTTCCTGGAGCTAGAAGAGCACACATCGGGGCAGGAGGTGGGTGAGGGGGGAGTGTGGGCGGTAACATGACCAGGGAAAGGTGTTTACTGACAGCAAAGCCTGTCCAGTTGGCTACGAGGAGTCTCGTTTGGCTCGTTTGGGGCTCTGCAGTTTCCCAGGCAGTGGGCTCCTCCTTGCCGAAAGATTCCTGAGTGAATGCAAGCTCTGTACTTGCTGCAGCCGCAGGGCGAGCTCCGTGGTGCAGGCCTGCTGGACTGTCTCAGCCTTCCTTATGTCCCAGCTCAGAGCGGCAGCCAGGGCTTTGGGGTCCTCCTTGGAGACAGACTGCAGCAAGAATGAGAACCACTGAGACCGCGGCTCTGTGCCCCTCGCTGGGCTGGCTGCTCTTTCTTCTCTTTAGACACAGGGACCCGCACAGCAGCCCAGGCGGCCAGCCTGGAATGCACTATGACATGTCTCTCTTCCTTTCCTTTCCTTTCCTTTCCTTTCCTTTCCTTTCCTTTCCTTTCCTTTCCTTTCCTTTCTTCCCTTCCCTTCCCCCACCCCCTTCTTTCTTTGTTTTTCTTTTTTTTTTTTTTTCCGACACAGGGATTTTCTGCATACCCTTGGCTGTCCTGGAACTCACTCTGTAGACCAGGCTGGCCTCGAACTCAGAGATCTACCTGCCTCTGCCTCCTGAGTGCTGGGATTAAAGGTGTGCGCCACCACCACCTGGCTATGATGTGCCCTTTATGGTACATTTTTACACATCTTTTAAAAATCTCCCAAGCACAACAGGAAATTGAACTGAGCTCAAGTTAATATAATTTCCTTTCCTTCTACCTACATCAGGAGGTACTTGGTGCACAGGGACAAGAGCAGCACCCTGAAGGACTCCCCTGTCGAGTACTAGCTCTTTGCTCTTGAGATAGCCAGCACAGGGTAGGCCCCATAAGCCCACCTCTTTTATTTCCCATGGTGCTGGGGACCAAATCCAGGGCCTTGTGAATTTCGGCCAAGCGCTGACCTTCACTTCCAGCCGTGAGTTTGCCCTTGTGTGCGACTGTCCTGGCCTCAGGGCACTTGTGGATCTCGGACTCTCTCCCTGAAGCCACTGCAGAAGCTTCAGCCACAGTCCCCGGCTGGTCTTATCAATTTGGACAAGAGACTAATTCTTGGTGACCTGAGGGGCTACACCCCTTTTCTTTTAAAAGTCACTTGGAGCTTATCGTTGGTGGCACATGCCTTTAGTCCCAGCACTTAGGAGGCAGAGGCAGATAGATCTCTGAGAGTTCAAGGCCAGCCTGGTCTACAGAGAAAGTTCCAGGACAGCCAGGGCTACCTCCCCCCTCAGAAAAGCCAGTTGGATCCACATTAAGTAAGATGTTTGCACATGCTCTGGCAACGTGTGCAGACATTTTCTGTGTGAAAAGGCAAACTGGCAGCTGAGCCGGCCTGTAGAGGTAAAAGAAAGACACATACATGCCTCTGCACCTCCAACATACTTCCACGGAGGGCATGTTCTGCAGTCTGGGTCCCTAGTTCTTGCCCACCTCCAAATCCTGACTAGACAAACTCAGCTCTGGGGCAGGCTTCTCCTTCAGTGTGGTAAGGGTCTGGCTTCTGAGCAGCACTTCCGAAGCCATCTCTCTGCTGACGCCTGTGTCAACTGCATCCAGCTCTTCACTGAGGGCAGCTTTGGACTCTGCAATGTAGACGAGACAGTCGGCAGCAGGCCATGAAGGCGCAGTGCCTAGCCGAGCAGGCAACCTCAGTGAGAGAGAGAAGCGTCCTTCCTAGGGACTGTCATCCTCAGGGAACCTGCCTGCTCTGCAGACAAGGCCCCACCTCAAGGCTGCTCCCCAGTAGCTGCAGTGGGAGTCTTACCTTTCTGGTTGGACAAGATGCTGCCCTCTTTCTCCAAGGCCTGGAGGTAAAGTTCCAGGAGCTGC